>JAHBCN010015252.1:0-21333 GCA_019359885.1 Listronotus oregonensis
TATGAACAAATTCACAGATTGTATTAAATCAAGTAATTACGAGTACCGTTATTTAAAAAACAACAGTGCGTTCGTACTTAGGCTTTGAGCTTTCGTGTTTTTTTTTTTGAAATAATAAAAAAACGACACTCAATAAAATTCTTGGGCACATTGCTTATGACAGTATGCGAGACAGAGCAAATAAATCAGAAAACGCACCTTAAAGTGATGTGGCAGCAGCACATTTATAGTTTGCCATATGCTTGTGGCGCTTTTTTTATCTTTGGACAGTCCATGAAGGCTGATGCCCAAGTACTAACGTACCGTTGGTGTCTTAAGAGTGGTGAGAGAAAGTTTGTTCACACGGGACTTAAATATTTGGATAGTGGGAGGAGAAGGAAAAGCTTCTGCAGTAGCAGGTTTCAAAGTCTGGACACTTTGGGGATAAAGAAACAAATCAAGCGGGAAGTTCGGGGCCTCTCCAGTTGAACTGTAGAAGAATACATAAAAGTTGCACTACGCGTTGCTCTGTTGGGAGCTGCCAGAGGGGGAATTATACTGGCCAACTCCTCTAAGCAGAAGCCGTAAAAATACCTATAGAAGAGCAACAGATCCCCTACAGCTCGACGGTGGGCAAAAGAAGGAAGTCTTTCTGTAAGCGTGGGATCATTAATAAGACGAACGGCTCTTCTTTAAATGGAGTCCAGAATGCTAAATGTTGTGGAAGACGCCATTTCCCAGACATGAAAAAAATAATCTAAAGAGGGTCTGATTTGGAACACATACAGTGTATACAGATTGAAAGAAAAGAAATAATTTCTGGTTCGAAAGAGGAATCCAAGCTTTTTTGGAGCTGCCGATGCTATGGATGTAATGTGTTTGTGCCAGAGGTTACTCGCAAAAGTAAGGCCGACAAGATTAAACTACTCTTTGTTCTGCAGAACTTGGTCGCTCATATGTAACGGAAAAGCATTGGCAGACTTTTTCTGCGACAGCGAACATGACTGTGTTTTCGAGGCATCAAACTGAACAAGATTTTTGGTGCCTCAATCCAAGATAAGTTTGAGGTCTTGTGAGAGAGACATCCGCATTGACCTACGCTTGGTTTCCGAATCAGGCTTATTGACTGGCTTAAGAAATTGAATGTTAGTGTGGAGAGTACTATCGTCATCAAAACTATGGATGGGATTGATGGTGGAAGGGAGAAGATTGTTAATGTGTAGAAGAAACAGAGTGGGTGCCAGTACTGAGCCCTGGAGCACCCCAGCCTTAATTTGGTAGAAGCTGGAAGAATAACCATTTACAGTAACTGATAAGCGTCGATTAGAAAGCGCCAAAAGCAAAGCTTAGGTGAAAGACCGTAAGAGGGAAGTTTGTTAAGAAGCCCGTTTCGCCAGACCTGATCGAAAGCTTTGGATATGTCAAAAAGCAACGATCTGGGATTCACCAAGAAACTGAAGGGACTTGTTCCAGTTGTGTAAGACAAAGGAAAGAAGACCAGCTGTGGATCTTTTGTGAACGAATCCATACTGTCTATCATGTTAGATCTTGTGTTTTTCCAGATACTTCAAGATTTAGGAATTAATGAATTTTTTCATTACTTTGCAGACAACAGAAAGAAAAGATAAAGGGTTATAGTCAAAAGGGAGAGTTTTGCATCCTTTTTAGAGACAGGTTGCAACGTGCAGTTTTCCAGCTCTCTGGGAAAATGCTCGTACTGTAAGAGATTCGAAAGAGGCGAGTTAGGATGGATGCAAGTTCGGAAACACATTTTTTTAAGACGATTGCTGGTATGCCATCTAGCCCGGACGATTTTTTAGTATTACGAGAAAAAAGAATACGCTTGATCTCTAGGATATCTCAGATCATCCCAGTCGGCCGAGTTGTACTGCCAGACGGTTTGTGGCGGCATGCGTTCAGTTGCCATAGAATGTGTGAAGTATGATACGGGGACCAAACCATGATCAGAGCGACCAAGGGGAGCAGTTACTGATGCTTGGTAAAGTTTGGGGGTGAAAGTAAGAAAAATATTTAGGGGGTTAGAATTATGTTCCCACTCATAATTCTAACCCCTAGGAAAGTAGGTAGGTTCCATAATTAAATTGGTGACCTAATTGCTGATTGCGAAATTTTCGGCTGCTCTGCCTTGTGTATCAGTTTTTGTAGAACCTAGAGGAGAATTACTTTGGATAATGAAAACTGGGAAATAATAGTGTCGATCTTTATTGAAAGGAAAACAAAGAACTCGGTGTGGGAATTGTCAGATAGGGACCGGTATATACAGCAGATAAATTGCAAGTAACGTGCCAATTATGTTACTGTTTTGTAAACAATATGCGGGATAATAGATAATACAAAATGTATTGTTCCTTTTACGAATTTCTTAAACCTAAACCATTTTTATACGAAACGCACGAAACACTGCCTCGAATGAAATTATCTACAAACTTAATAAAACAGGGAAGATGCTAATATAAAATTTATGGCATTCATCCAATATCTTCTGCTAGTAACATTTTAAATATTATTTAAGTGCACAAATGCAAAAACATCTTAGTCCTCTAAAGATGACATTGTACCGTACTGCTTGGATCTTCGCTACGAACTGTTTTTTTGCCCGTTCAATTTGCGATTAAATATAGCGTGCCACACAATAGTTTCACCTAGAAAAAAACACTTAAAATATAAACAGGAGTCCGAGATAGGATTTTCTAGTTTTGTTAAGCTAATGGTGCAATAAAAACGTTTACCATTTTTTTAGTTATGACACTAGTGAGCAGAGGTGTGATATGAGTTCAGCTACAAATATGGCCTGCTCAGTCCCCGTGGGATGACCCTGCTCTTTACTGCACCGCTTTGATAAATGGATAAGACATTACTTTATCTGAAATAGATACATTTGACTTTTTTCTTGTTATAGGTATTATTTGAAGATAAACCAAAACCAAAAAAAAAAGATTAAAAATATTCTTACCTGAAGTTCAGGAAAACTTTGCCTAACAATTAAAGTCCACATATTATACAACACACAAATCGTTAACACAAATAACCAATAAAAATAAAAGTTTGAGTCTGGATTTACTACGGTACGCGGTTGCCTTAATCTTTTTCTTCGTCTTCGTGGTGCCGATCTGTTGTCACCTGCAAAAATATATTTTTTAAATTAGTTAAATACTAAAAATCTACTTGTGACTATTGTTTTAAACAAACTTTATAAATATATCTGGATAAATTAACGCTAAAGATTTTAACTTTTACAGCTTTCTTTCTACTATGTTTTCCTTAAAAACTATGTTATTAAACAGGGAAAGCCACAAGTTCAACAAAAATAAAACCTTTAATAAATACCCACAAGACCATAGAATGTATCCAAATTACTTTGGTAGCATGTAATCACGACAATTGAAAAAAGGACAGGATTTCATTACATAAAAACACCAGGTCTTTTGTTCTAATACACGTGATTTAGAATATTTGTATACCAAAACGACCTAAACTAGTTAGGTAACTTCTTGTGGGAATAATTTTTTAACTTGTCCTTGCGAGATTTTTAAATTAAAAATATTGCACAAAATACAAAGCTATTTTACTTATTACATTTCCCATGTTTATTTAAATTATTTTTCTTTTATAAATAATAAAACACCTAACTTAAAATTCCTATATTTCTTTATTCCAAGTTATTACTAGTAGTCCTTATAGAGACCAATATGGTATTTTATTTTGTAAAATTCATTTTAATAGATATTAATTGTATTACGAACAATTTTCTCCAAAATACAATTCCAAAGCTAAATTTATTGACCATGATTTAAGCGTAATGTTAATAAATAATTTTCAAATCCCAAATTAGCAATAGACTGTTAATTTTGCAAAATTAAAAAATATTTTAATAATATATGTTTTTTATTTTTACTTAGGGGACATTGATAATTGCCATATTTTAAAAAACAAGATGCTATTTTTTTTATTTGTTTTTTATCTTTGTCACAGCTTACAAAGACTTGTATGATTTTAAATGTTTAACCAATTTTTTTCCTAGTTCCGTCACTATTATTCAAGTCCCGAAATATACAAATGCAAATATTGTATTTTGCGACATCGTTTGGACAACGCGGTGGTATGGTACATTCCACAATATTTCGTTGATTTTCGCAATAAAATTTAGATGACAACCCTCTGTGAAAAACCCAGCCATAAATAAGTTACTGACAAATATCTATTGTGTAGGCACCCCACCATTTAAAATGGTACAAGTCCTGATTACCTACTAATATTAATAGTTTAGGTTAGCTATTTTGAATGCTCAATAACACACGAAAATACATTGACAAACTCCAAACGACTAATGAACTAAGATAAAAAAGACTCTGCTTTATATTAAACCTCTGCAATTTGCCTTTAACCTACATAATACCAAAAACTAGGTACAATAATAAATAAAGGAAATTTTAAGTCCCGCGGTACATGCGGGTACCCAAAGTTTATTGAGTTTTACAACTAACAGTAGCAGATAAAATGAGAAGTTAACGAATTTGTGTAGAATGTACTATACCACCACGGTTGTTACACAAACTATCTTTAGACTACGTTATTGGATTTTCCGGGCTTATTTGCCGTGGTCTGTTGTATTTCTACTGCGGCAGACTATATCAAAGGTGGGTCCGAGATCAAAATACCCACAGCTGCATTAAATTTTGTAGACTCCTTGTGTCGAAAGGGGGTTTTTTATCCTTAGCTGATCTTTAACTTTACTGTATTATGGTTGTACAAAAACGCTTAAAATGACAGACAGCCTCGCCCACCAAAACTCCAACAAAAGCAGAAACCTCCACAGTCGCCGTAACAGTCAACCGTGAGCAGCCAGGAAGAGTACTTCGACCTCAGGCCCATCTTTGATAATGTCTGCCGCAGTAGTAGATGAAACGTTGGGTAGAAATACCAACATACCATGGCAAATTAGCCCAGAAAACCCATATAATGTAGTTAAAATCGGCCGTGAAAGCTTACACACTATCTTTAGACCACCCCATTAACGTCTGGGTAATGTCATCTACCACCTAACAAATAAGACCATAAAAATTTAAATTCAAGTGTTTTTAAAAACAAAATTGTAAGTAAAAAGTATTAGTTAAAATGATTGCCTTCCATCGCACAGTTTAACGAGGATTCTGAACCACACACAACACGTGGCTTTTGCCTGATGGTCACCGATTAGACTATTACCATCGCCCGATGTGGTTTAACTTCGCTGACTTGCCTTGAAACGGTGCTTTAACGCGGCAAAGACCATTAATAAACTAATAGCTTCTTGGCAATTTAAGTGTGGGAAATTATAAAGTTATATTTACCAGGACATCCTTCGCTACCAGTATCCTCAACAGTCTCTTGAGTTTCCGGTATTTGCCTTGTCGCGAACCGTTGTAAAAATGAATCTTCACGTTTTAAAGGAGGTTTCTGAAACAAAAAATATCAATTTTATTTTGGGATTAAACAACAATAATTATTAGCTAGGTTAGCTTATTGGTAGAACATTTCAAGCATAAAAATTATAACTTAAAAAATGTCTAAATGATAATATTTTATTACATAAGAAGATGGTGTAATTTATAGGTCACCAAATTACTTAGTTTTTAGTAATCATGTATATTCTTAAAATGGTAGATCTAGGGGTTTGCCAAGAAAATCAAGGGACTTGTGTGGGTCATGTGATACAAATAAAAGAAGACCCGCTATGACGAAAGCCCTACCGTCTTAAATATGTTCTGTAAGTTTGTGGGGAATTTAAGTTTCAACAAGTTTTCGTTGGGCTATTCGCCTGCAAAGTTTCTAAAAATGGGACCACTTCGGTTCTGGTACCGGGGTATAGTGAACTGAGTCTGCTCAGTCCTACGAAACTGCCGATTTCCTGAACAGAAAAGAAAAACGCCCCAAAAAAAGCAAAAAAAAAACAAAAAGCAATCTACCTTTCGGTAGCAAGTCGGCCACTGTTGTCAAGATAAACCAAAATAAAAAAAAATAGAAATTTAAACTAATTTTTTAGGAAATTTTTGTTTAAAAATTTAGGAAATCCTGCTAGCTTTTTAATATTTATGATGTCTTATTATATACCAAATTTTTTTATCCCGTATGTATTTTAACTTATATATTATGTCAGGGATTTTTGTTTAATATTTTTTAATTAAATTATTACAATATTTTATCATTTTATGACAAAACGTGATAAATATTAAAAAGCTATTAGAGGTTCCTAAATTTTTGGACCGAATTCTTTTAAAAATTTAGTTTTAATTTCTGCGTTTTTTTTTCATTCAAGTTCATCTTGAAAACGGTCGCCGACTTGCCACCGAAACATAGATAGGTTTGTTTGAGTTTTTTGAAATTTCAGTACACACCACTTTTTTTTGTGTATCTGCGTTATCTTTAACGTCTAGTACGATGTAAAGTGTAATATAACAAGGACGGATCAGGGCCATATTGGTGGATTTTCTCGTATTTAGACAAAAACGTTAAGAACTTAAGAAAATATTATAATTAAAAAAAAAGAGATACAATATAAAATGACCATCCTCTAAATTATTTATTGCTTTTTTTTAAAGCTTCTTATTTTTTTTCGATTAGTTTTAATAACAATAAGTTCTTATTTATTTTAAGTGACAACAGACAAGTCCACTTAAAATAAAAATATTGCAAGTTAAATTAGGAAATAAAAAAATACAAAAATAAATATTCAAAATGTCAAAACAGAAAAAGTTAATATGCTGTCAAAATCTATTGGCCAAATTAAACATTAAAAGTATTTTTTATTATCATTACTAAATAATATTTTATTTATAGTATATGTATATATATATATATATATATATATATATATATATATATATATATATATATATATATATATATATATATATATATATATATATATATATATATATATATATATATATATATACAAAGTGGCCACAGATTCGAGTGCATGCATGGGAATCTCGGAAACCGTAAGGGATACGAAGCCGTAAATTATGGCAAAGTTGCGCATTTAGGTGCTAACAACATACCGATTAAAAGTTGTAAAATTCCTGTACTTCCGGAGATATCAGAAAAACGAAATTTGCTGATTCGTTTTATTTTCCTGACGTTATTTAAAAGTATGAAAAGATACTTCATGGCCACTTCTTAAGCCTATAAAAGCGGAAAGATTTTCTGTACGAGTTCGTTTCATTAGACCATCTAACTTATTTTTAAAACGGACCTGGGTTTTTATTTAATTTTTTTGAACGTCTTATTATCCCAATTACAAAATGTATAACACTTAATATTTATTAACAAATATGGAACGCCCCTATAAGAAATGATGCGTTCCTTGTCTTACTCATTATTCACTTATGGAAAATATGTTTATTTAACAGAAAAATATTAAGTGTTATACATCATTGTAATTGGGATTTTAACTGCTTCAAAAAAATGCAATAAACAATTGAGTGCCGCATTTAAAAAAATAAAGTTGATGATGGTTTAACGAAAACGAAACGTCGTACGGAAAATCTGTCAAAGCTGTTTTGTAGAGCTTAAAAAGTGGCCATAAGAAAGTGTC
Organism: Listronotus oregonensis; assembly: GCA_019359885.1. Lineage (NCBI taxonomy): Eukaryota > Metazoa > Arthropoda > Insecta > Coleoptera > Curculionidae > Listronotus > Listronotus oregonensis. The sequence goes on from JAHBCN010015252.1 coordinate 7,577, forward strand.
TTTTGTTTTTCCATATCTCTTTTAAAAACGTGCAGAAAAAAATTAAAAGAATGTAATTTTATATATATATATATATATATTTTATTATATATTATAATATAAAAATATAGTAACAAACAAGTGTCTGTATCTTAAGGAAGGGAGTTAAAATCCTGTATAAATTAAAAACCAAAATTTTTTATTCTATAATTATTCTTTTTTTTAATTTAAGGGTATTTTAAATTAATCTTTTCAATATTTTAAACAAAATGGGAACTTTAATAATGTGTAGCGTAATGGGCTTAGCGAATATAGTAACCAAGTTTCGTATCTATAAAAAAAGTCCTAAAATCTGTAATAAAACAAAAATAACTGCCCTTAGATTTTATTCATAATTATTCTTTTTCCTAAATAGCACTATCAAGGTGCATTTTATTGAAAAATTGTTTCCATTTTTAAAACAAAACCTGGAACAGAACTATTAAAATGGTAGCGTTATGAGCTGTACGTGACACAAAGTACGTGAATTATGCTCTTTTAAGTGCAATTTAACGAAGCGGTCAAATTCGTGTAAATTGCAGGTGGAAAATATGAGGTTTACAGTCAATGTGACGATAATAACAGAATAATAAATTTGATGAAGTTATTTTTAGGAACTAATTGATTAACTTAACACGGTGCATATTTGATTAATTAAATCGTGACATAATAAAACACTATAATCGAAATTCAAAAAATAAAACTTTATTTTACTTACAATTACATAGTGCGTGTGACCTGTTTTGCTAATATTGAATATGAAGATCCTTTCGGCCAAACTTATGTATTATTTTGACAATTTCACCCATGTAGAAATAATACCATTAGAAAACATAAAAATCGTAGTTTGCTATCGGCTTCATAGAAAGAAACAGAAATGCAACTGAATAAAAAATCGGATAAATTTCGACTAGGTACGTTATCATGGAACAATTGCAACTTATTTGTTAAAGCGTCCGGTACGTCAAATTGAAAGGTTACGTTGTCAGAAGTAGTTTTTATCATGTCCCAATTCAGAAATACCTGCGACGCAAAGAAAGAAAGAGAAATAGGAAATTGTATTCCTAAAAATACAAAGAAAAGCCAATCATCAATTTGAAACCAATTTGGCATATTTTGCAAAGAGCGAAATTGTGATGTAGACAGAAAACAACTAATTGAAGATTTAGCAAACATACTGATGGATTGGGGTTACAATATGAAAAAGAAAAATGGAAAAGATTATAAGGAGCATGTTGTCAAGACCGTGTCAAATTCAACGGCAAAAATATTACAAAATTTGGTTTTGAAAAGTTTAAAGTTATCTTTAATCCTTTCACTGACTCTGCCTTTAAAAAAGCCCGTGAAGCTCGCAATTCTAAACGAAAAAGGTTGCAAAATGATTTGGCAAGGCGTAAGGAAAGTTCCGTTGCATTAACCAAAAGTAAAATAGAGAATATGGCATTAGTATGGGATAAAAATATTCCGATAGGCCTTTTGAAAAAATTTTCCATATTGTTGCATACAAACTGGCTTGTAGTGGAGGTGAAGCAGCAAGCTGTAAGGTGCACTATTTTAAAGAAGAAAAATTTAATAATGGGGAGTTAACCGGCAAAATTAAATAAAATAAAACTTTATCTTCCAGACCAAATCACATTTCAACTGATAGATTTTTTCTAACACCTAATCTGTTTTGGAAAAATGATACCTCAAAAGGTTGGTACCAGAATGTTCCTATAGGAATTAACGAAATTCTTAAGTGAACAAAAATATCAGCTAAAAAATTTTTTCAGCTGATATTTTAATACTAATTATTCCCATCGCTGCAGCACAGTGTCAAATTTAGCTAAAGCGGGTGTTAGTGAACAAGAGGTAATTAAAATAACTGGGCATTCCTCATCAAGTTTTATAAAACCTTATTTACAACTCAACAGTGATCATCATTAAAATCTTGTAACAAATCCTTGAGGTCGATCTTTGAATATTGAATCAATTATGCCTCCAACATCAACCACTCATTTAAATTCAGCATTACAAACTGTACGAAAGTTGAAACTGCATCAGTAATAGAGTCAACCGCAAAAGGGTAAATTATTTAGAGTAATTGTATTTTCAATAATTGTTCATTTTAGAAATAATTTTGTTATTAATATTTAGTGTTTTGTTTTTCTGTTAATTTAAATCTTTATTCATGGAAAACCGGCATCCGTTAAATGTTCAGAAAGTTAGTATTCTTAAACAAACATAAAAAATATGCTGCTAAATCTAAGCTCTTATGGTAATACCCCCAATACGTTTTATTTGCGTTACCCTTTTACTAACTTTCAAATTATCATATTACATACAATAACGAGAAAGCATTAAGAACATAATGACTTTTCCCATAAACGCTTTTAATGACGATTGTTTATTGACTCCTTAAAGAGATGTCTAAAGGCAGTTTAATAGTTAATAAAAACGAACAAACCCATCTGTTTCCGTGGGCTATGAGGTAAATCCGAGAACAACGGTATAATACTTTAAAGCACAAAATATGAAGAATAAAAATAAAATATATGAGCCAATCTGAAAGTTGTACTACTTACAGGACTCATCAAATATTTTTATTTTTTTTGTAAAAATAGGAAAACAGAGGCGGAAACCAACATTGTGTCATTAGATAATGAAAAACGGCTTAAATTCTTTAATTTACCCCCAGTAAAGCAGCAGAAAATTTATATACCTCTTTTGCTCATAAAACTAGAGCGTCAAAATATGTTTGCTAATGACTAAATAAAAAAAGGCTTGTGTGTAATGTGTGTGTGTGTGTGTGTGTGTGTGTGTGTGTGTGTGTGTGTGTGTGTGTGTGTGTGTGTGTGTGTGTGTACGTGACGCAAAGCTTTAAAAGAAATTTGCGTTCAGCAATAAATACGAGAACTTTTTAAAAACAAAAATTTTAAAACTAAATTTTTCGACCAAAAAAATAGGCGTGGTTAAAGTAACTAGAAATTGAAGAACTACGCAGATCTAGTTAAGGTAGTTATCAAGCACAGGTTCAGAAAAAAGTGGTGTGTGCTGGGTGTCGGACTAAGATTTTCTGGCGTATTTCTTTTCCGCTTAATATAAATTTGAAGTCAAAATTAAGGGTTAAACAGCAAAAAATCGAGAAAAACCCAAAAAAACCGGTACATTTACCGGAAGCAACCTGCTGCCACGGAATGTTTGTACTACGACTTTATAAACTATAAGAGACACAACAAATTTCACATTACAAAAAACAAACCTTTCCAAATTGTCTATAAAAAGGTATTATATTTTTGATAATATAAATGCTAAAGAAGATATAAACGAAAATGTAATTATGACAAAAGATTTCGGTCCGAAAGAGGAAAACAATATTTTTTTATTCCTGTGATTTTTGTTTTTTTAATTATTTTAAACCATTTATTTTATTTAGTTGAATTTTAAATGAAATAAAATTTTGCAGAAAAAATCCAAAAATAAAAAAAAATAAATTTTTTCCAGGGGTATTGAAAAAAATCCTGAAAATTCAGTTTTTTAATTATAACTTAAGAAATATTGTATTTAGACAAAAAAGTTGTATAACTTAAAATAAAGGTTTTTTAAAGATATATAGCTTATGTTTTATAAAATAACGTGTATCTCTTATAGTTATGAAGATATTGACTTTTTAAATGAATGGTTTTTTAGGTTTTCTCAATTTTTGCTGTTTAACCACCCATTTCAGATTCGTGTTTAGCAGAAAAAAAATACGCCACAAAATCTTAGTTCGACACCAGCACACACCACTTTTTTGTTAACCTGGGTTGTCTTTTACTTTTGTACGGGATCTAAATTAAAGTAGTAGAAGCAATAAAGCACTCAACCTCGTAATTTTTTACATTAAGCAGATCGGAATGCGGTTTTTTGCATTCGCTTCCAAAAATTTTTTTGTAAAAAATGTACCTGCTTTTTAACTTATACAAACCGCAAATTACTGCAGCCAAAAATGCATTTAAAAAATGCATTTTTTGAGACGGCTTTTGGAAGATTTAATAGCTGTAAATAAGAGTCAAAACTGGCCCAAATTGGGTTTTCGCAGGTTTTTGAGGTCATTGATCACGAATATGATGTTCAAATTGACCCACAGCCGACCTGAAGCTGAGGAACGCCTATGATCGTCATCTCCGTAAGAATCTTCCTAAATTCACGCGTGGAAGGAGAGAAACTTGACGCCCGGGGTTTTTTTGGGTCGCTGAATTCAAATATGGCATCAGCGAACACCGGAACCTGGACGTAGACGTCATCTCCGTGAGTTTTCCTGACAAGATTGCCAAAAACAACCCAAAAATTGTTTTGAAGTGGTTTTTTGGGGCGCTGAATCCAAATTTCACGTCAAAAACGACCCCCTGAACACCTGGTGCACCGGGAAACCTGGACGCGGATCTCATCTCCGAGGATTTTCCTCAAATAATCAAAAAACACGAATCAAAAATCGTTCTGGTTTTTTTTAGGGGGCGATAAATCCGAATTTCACGGCGAAAACAATTTCTGAACACCTGGTGCACCGTAACATGGCCCTGAACTCGTCTCCGTGGGACCCTCTCAAAATTCACGCTTCCAGGCGAGAAACTCGGCGCCCCGCCCGGGGTTTTTGAGTCGCTGAATTCAAATGTGGCATGGGCGAACACCCCCCTGACACAAGGGCGAATTTGGGCGCCTAATCCAAATTTCACGTCGAAAACGATCCCCCGAACACCTAGTGCACCGGAACCTGAGCCTGAACGTCGTCTCTGAGGGTTTTCCAGACATGACCGCTAAAGACAAACCGAAAATCGTTATGGGGGTTTTTGGGGCGCTGAATCCAAATTTCACCCCGAAAACGTACCTCCGGACACCTGGTGCACTGATTTGCGGTTTGTCTTTAGCGGTCGTGTCTGGAAAACCCTCGGAGACAATGTTCAGGCCCAGGTTCCGGTGCACTTGGTGTTTAAGGGTCGTTTTCGCCGTGAAATTCGGATTTAGAACCCCTCATAACGATTTTCGGTTTGTCTTTTTCGCCTATGTAAGGAAAACCCCGGAGATGAGGTCCGCGTCCAGGTTCCGGTGCATCCGGTGCAACGCCCCCACAATGATTTTCGGGTTGTTTTTGGCAATCTCGTCAGAAAAACTCTCGGAGATGACGTCCACCTCTAGGTTCCGGCGCACCAGGTGTCCGGAGTTGTTTGATAATGCCATATTTAAATTCAGCGACCCAAAATACCCCTGGGCGTCGAGTTTTTCTCCTTTTTATCGGCTCTGGGTCAATTTAAACATCATAATCGTGATTAGCGACCTTGGTTGTGCCAGTTCTGACTCTTATTTACAAAGTTATTAAATCTTCCACAAGCCGTCTTAAGAAATTTTTTTAATACATTTTTGGCTGCAGCAATGCAATTTGCGGTTTGTATAAGTCACAAAATAAGTACATTTTTTACAAAAATTTTGGAAGCAAATGCAAAAAACACATTTCAATCAGTCTTAGTGCAAAAAATTTCGAACTTTAGGCCTTTTTAGTGCTTCATTGCCTCGACTAAGAGGCAACCTTCACCCATCGGCCAACCAGATAAAAACTAATTTGTAAATAAAAAAACCGCCCATGGGCCCCAAGGCTATTTTTTTCAGTATTAAATTTTAGGCAACCCATTTGCGATATATTTTTTTCATACTATAAAAGGGTGGGTTCAATGGTGAAAATGTCATTGGACTAATTAAAATACATATGGTTTAATTATACATTTTGTTTATTTTTTTTATTTTGCTATAATAGAATCAGATGCGTGTCATGCGTGGTATTTTTTTTTAATCCAAATATCTCGTTGCTCATATCGACTTTTAACAGGTACACCTTTTTGACGAAAAAATAACAAACAGTTATTTAATTTACTTAAAAATGTAATACAGTGCCGTACCAAAAAGTTGTGATTGTTTAAATTAGTAAAAAGGCGTGTAGGTGTAGGTACAAGTAAGAGCCGTACTAAGATTAGATTCGAATCTGTCATACCAAAAAACTTCCGGATACCAAATTTTACTCTAATATTTACATTATCATAGATTTTATTTGAAAAATAGAAAAATTAAATAAAAACTTTAACACCCTGTATCTCGGAAACGAAGGCCTTGCGGACCCGTATTTGTATAAACTTTTAGGTTTATTTTTGGACCCTGACTACGTACCTAAAGTATTGACATTTCCTCATGAATCACCCTGTATATAACCAAAAAATATTTTTATTTGGTTGACAGATGGGTGAAGGTCGTCTCTAATTCAAATCTTTTTTTACAAAAACTATATTTTATAAAAAATGTGATTTAGTTTTTCTAGTCTTTAAAAAGTGACTAGATTAATTATGCATGAGATTTGGATTTCTTGTATTCTATTTTCGTTTGCCTTACGTTATAAACTTTGAGTGATAAGTGTAAATCGAGCTCATATTTAAGCTTACGATTAGAGCACAATTAGCAAAATACTAAAAAAATATCAGGAAGCAAAAACAAATTCTAAAATACAGAACAGGGTAATTTAAATTCTGGTTTCTAATTGTTGCTTATAATACCAAACACTGTTTACCTAAAAATACGAAGCTTTAATTTTTGTAATGTAACTAATCTTAGTCGCGTATATGTGTAGATGTACTTTTCACCACAAAATCAAATTCCAGATTTTTCCTTTTACTCAAAAGCAAAAATCACAATAGAGCTGTTAAATTGTCAGCATTTTGTGTTTGCTGAACGTGACTTGAAGTACGTACATTATATGCTGTTTTAAGAGCTATTTAACGAAGCGGTCAAACTCGTGTAACTTGCACGTGGAAAATATGAGATTTACGAATATAAATCCAATTCCTGAATACATAATGTTACTGTGTGCTAATATAGGTGTGTGTTTATTTAACTTTATTAGGTAACACCTTAAAAGCTGCTACTTTTATTAATTATCTATTTATTTTCGCCTTTTAATGACCTTACCAGCTAACTTATAGGTCAAAATTCACAATAAATCCGTATAAACTAAAAGGTTACTTGGTTCTGTCATCTGAATTATTTGTATTATTATTTACGCTAAGCATTAACCTTTGGTTAGTTTTTTTTATTAGTCTAGGAGAAATGGGCGCATGAGTACCGAAAACTATTCCACCTCAGTTTTTTTATACGATCCTCTTTAAATTGCTCTACTGATGATATAAATGGCGCCCCCTGGTGCCATATTGTTTAAACCAAAATTGTTTAAACAATTGCAAGGAAGTGTGATTTTTTAACCGGGAATTTTTTTTCATATTCTTTTTTGAAAAACAAAAAAAAAGGTCTCATGACTTTTACGATGAAGTTAATATTTTTGGAGAAGAAAAAATTGAAAATCTCAAATTTATATTTTGACCCATGAAAAATATATATTAAAAAAAATGTATAAAAATATATTTTTTCCTATTTTTTTACACTAGTTTGTAATATCCTTAATTGCGATTTGAATTCTTTTTATTGTTTATGGTTTGTTTGACTGTTTATTCCCATTACAAGTAAAATAAAGGCCAATAACTTTTGTAAAATTGATTTCTGGAAAAAAACTTATAAAAACAAATTGTGGATAATTAAATTATTAATAACATTGCTCTCTTAAACAATTTTGATCGTTACTAGTTTATAAGATAAATGATAAATAATGATTCAAGACACAGAGGGGCGGATGCAGCGTATGAGTCAGAGAGACGGCGTTAAGTATCGTAAGGGACGCATACTTGTAAGCGCGCTTAATAAACAATTAAAAAATCTGTATAAATAATATTTTTTTTTAATCTCGGTCAAGGATATTATTAACTTTTATATAAAGAATAAAAAATTTTATTTTTATGTTTTATTTTTTTCCTAATATATATTTTTCATGGGTCAAAAGTACCTCAATTTGAGATTTTTCGAACTTTTAAAAATTCATTTTTTCAAAAATATTAAATTTATTGTAGAAAGTCATAGAACCTTTTTTATTTGCGTTGCAATAAAGTATATGAAAAAAATTGTCCGGTTAAAAAATAACAATTTCTTGCAATTGTTGAAACAATTTCTGTTTAAACAATATGGCACTAGGTGGGGCCATGACAACATGCATTTATATCATCAGTAGGGCAATTTAAAGGAGATCGTATGAAAAAATTGAGGTGGAATTGAAGACCTGGGGCAACAACGCTACATACCAAAAAACTTACTTTTCGAGAAAATCAAGTTTAAAATTTTTTAATGCAAATCTTGAAAACCCAAAAATAAAATAAAATCGTAAATGTATTGTTTTATGTCATTAAACCCTTTTTGTTAGATAAAGGAAGAGAAAAAAGTTGAAAACATATTATTCTTCAAAAAAATGAATTTTGAAAAAAATGTGGCTTGTACCCTTATTACATCAAAAATAGTACTTGATTTCAAGTAAACGGTGAAAATAATAACAAACTCTAAATGAATTTTATTTCAAAATACAACCACATTTTCGATATGTCATTACAAAGTAAAAGTAAATAAAATAAAATGTTCTTAAATTTCGTCATTAGTGTCGCTAAATTCGGGGCCAAATGTTCGATCTCATCAGCAGCGGGCTGATTAGCATCCATATCATTTTCAACAACGCCAATTATTTCTCTATAATAGTCCTGATAAACTGGCGGTATGTACCTCAGGAGAGCTGAAAGATTGGACCGCTTCTTTGGGTTTAGTTGAATAGGGGGATCGTATTTTTAAATTTTTAAATCTCTTATAGTAAGCTGTAATTTATGTTCTTAATCTTTTTTACCAATATTAACAGATTTATATTCTTCATTCCAATAGTGTTTTAAAAACATTATATTTGGACTGTCTTGCATAAACTTAAATGTACATATTTTACTAAATTGAAGCTCTCCTTGTTATCAGTCAAAGATTTTTTTAAATATTTGGTGAAGTCTTTAAAGACAAAATGTCTTGCTGCTGAATGACGATCACTTTGAAAGGGTTGTTTCTCTTGGCTTTTCAACGGCTTTATACCAGTCCTCAGGAACATAAACTTGTTTTAAAAGGTTGCTTATATTTTTCAATAACTGCAAAGTCACGGTCAGATGGAAGATGGGTGTGTCCTACTACTAGGGAAAACTGCCCACCGATTGAAACAATTTTTCTCTAACTAGTTGCTGCCACAAGCATACACAAGTCCAGTTTTTTTTTTGCCCAGTGCAATTATCACTGTATACAACCAGCTTCCTATATCCACTGGGGTTTTCTTTGAAATGTTTATATAAAAAACTAGCAATCTCATCACTGCCACGCTTTGAAGTTTTCCCACATATACATGTAGCCAATATCTTCAATACAATCATGCATTCCTAGATTATATTTCCCGGTTTTTCCCTTTGATAAAAAGCAGGCCCAACCGTTAAATTCGGTACAGGTAGGGGTTTAAGTCAAAACTTATGACGAGGGTATCTTTTGGGTTTTTTTAGCGTTCGTAATTTCGTCTTTCAGGTTTTTTGTAACGCCTCCGCCCTACGCTGATGTAGTTCAAGCTGAGTCTTTAAGCTGTTGGCTGATTCTCCTTTTCTAATAGCATTTTTTATTTGAATATCAAGAAAGTCACACGTTTTACAAGATCTGATTTGGGAAGCTTAAATCCAAGTTAAATTCGTTGCAAAAACGTGCAAAATAGAAACTTTCTTTCACAGGATGTAACCCTTTATCTTGACACCATTCAAGATAGTAGTCGTGGTAAAGAGCAGAAAAATAAGTCGTGATCTATATACACCTTATCTGGATTTTTTCTCTACTGTAGTGACTAGTATATTTGGGAATAGACATGATATGAGCTTAAGTTCTCATGGTCACCATCACTGATCTTGATAGCTCTGTCGTGTTTGCCACGTTTTTCCTGTTTTGGTGTAGTAACACCCCTCATATCTGTTGGCACAAAAGTTTAATCTTTCTGAATTTTGGAGACGTGGATTTAAAAGAAATTCTTGTTTGCATTTACATCAATACTGTTATCTTAACAGAATATTGTATTGAAACTTGCGAGACGATACATTTCGTTTTTTTTTTTGTATGTCCTTTTTTTTAAAGCCCCCCATTTGGGAAAAGGTAAAATTTTGTTTATCGAAATTTTCCCTAAGTCCCAAAAGGATTAAATACTTGCAATTCCACCCCTTTTCAAAGTCTCGGACATTTTCTTACAGTTGCAAGGAGGGCCATTTCGCTCAGGTACATGTCTTTTACGCTTATTTACATATTCGGGGTCCAAATTTCGTTTTATTTTCCTTTTTTTCTATTTCCCGCTCAGGATTTGATTTTCCCCATCTTGAAGGGGCCGATTTTTCTGGTGTTGGAAGTGCTCCTCTTTTCATTGAAGTTTTTCTGCATTATTGGATCTGGAACACGATTTTCCTAAGAAAAAAAACCTGTGTTAAGTCCTCATTGATAGTTACCAATTTTTTTCTTATAACGATATTAGGACAGAAAAATAAATTTGAATAACACATTTTTTTTTTTGAAAAAATATATCAAACAATATTAAGAATAGGAAAGCCTAGATTATCGGGGTATATACACCAATAAATACTATATATTTTTTTTGTAACACAATGGAGCAAGTTATAAGCAAATGGAGAAAAAACCCGTTAATAAAATATAGCTTTGTTGTTTTTCAAAAATATGAAAAAGAAAATTAAGCCACAATAATTTTACCTAAAAAGGGGGATAAGCCACATGTATTAATTACCCACCGTTGATCGTCACCTGTAGAAGATTCACATCACCTTCACTGTCCACATAGTCTTTATCCCTCACACTATCGTCCGAGCCATAATCTGTGTCCGAAATATTTCGGGTCTTCATAAAAAACAATTTTTCGAGTTGTAGAACAGCTCGGCGTCTCCATGTTGAAAACAACGTGGCTTGTACCGTTGTTACGCTTCAAATGGTCGAAGTCATTTTAAAAGCAATAAGGATTTTATAAAAGGGTGGCCATCTATGTTATAATAGGGGTAGCTTTTTTTTTTTAGATAGTTTGTTTCTACTGATGTTGAAACCGCATATAACTCATTTTTTCCGAGACTGTGGCTTGTATCGTTGTTGCTCTAAGGTCTTTTTGTTTTCGGTACTTATGCGCCGATTCTCCTTAATGTATGAAAATAATATTGCCGCAAACTTATATTTGCATTTTTTTAATAAGTGTGTAAAAGTATCTATTTAAAGTGTGTTTTAAAAAATTGTCCCTCCTACTGTAATCATTTAAATACAGGGTGGCGCAACGAAAACGAAATAGAGCCAGTCTATTTCCGGCAAATCACTTCTTTTTTTTGGCTTTGGACCTGTCGATTTTATTTTTAAAAAGGATACTAACTAATTATATTGTCATCTTATTGGAGCTACGCTTTGGAAAGAGGTGGCACCATTATTTTTACGTATTTTTCAACTACATTAAGAAACTTTAAAAAGTTTTAAAAAAATAAAAACTATAAATAAAAAAATAACAATAAAGTTTATTTTTTAACAAAATTATTAGAAAATAATATTAATTTTAAATATTTTTAAAACTTTTTTATTTGCATGAATTTTATATAACAAGTCTGCTATATCTGGTTGGCGTTTGCTAACCTTTCGCGAACCACAAAATATTTAAAAAGTATGACTTAGTCTCTGAATTTGCATTCATCATAGACGGTGGAACTGGTTAGAGATCGAACGCTGTAAGAACAACACCGATACGTCACGGTCTCATATGGAAAACCTGTATAAAACCAAGGAAGTTTAAAACGTTTAAAACTTCCTTGTATAAAACGGTGACGTATCGGTGTTGTTCTAACAGCGTTCGATCTCTACTGCACCGAGTTCGTTGGTCTCAAAATAAATTCCTGTAAGCCATAATAGATAAGTATTTTTGTATTTAAAAAACAATTTTAGAACCGACATTATAGTTGTACTTGATGGGTTTTCCCTTTTTAACGCTACTAGTACAAAATCTGCTGAACGTTTGAGAAAGTCAACCAGTTCTTCAAGTACTGAGATTTTTTTTACGGAAAACATGACTATAAGAGTTCAACAAAACAAGTTGTTTGAAATATTAAAAATAAAATGAGATTTATCAAGTACTTATCTAAAAACTCTTTAAATAAATAATTTTATTCAAAAAGCAAGCTGAACATGATGCAGATTTTGCTAATTGTTCAAACAGCACTTGTTAACTTTAAATTTTCCCTAAATAAAACTCTGTATTTTTTAAAATTAGGAAGGTAAGGCCAGGAAAACACTGTTTTACTCATCTAATAGTTTTACAAATTATCCTTTTTGTAAGAAGTATATCTTAATTTTACATGCATACAGGGGATGTGACACAACATCGTATTTCTTAAATAATGGTAAAAAAGTTTATTTAAGTATTTTAAAAAAAATACATCATGTTTTTTAAGGTAGTTGTCAAACCGAATTCGTTAATTTGGTTAATATTCCTCCAACATTAAATGCTGCACAGAAGCATTTTTTTCAAAGTATATTATCAAATGCAGTTTTGGTTATCGAAGAAAATGTCTCCTTATGGCTGGGTTTGGGAAAAAAAAGAAAATGGGATTTTAGTACCTGTACAGATGACGCAAGAAGGGGCTTCATCAGAAATTTTGGATATGATTTTTTGTAACTGCAAAAAACGGGATGAAAAAGTAATACCAATTGCAGTTGCAAAAAACTGTCATGTTCTAATGCATGTGGATATTGTCAAACTGAAATCTGTACTAATTAGGAAATATTGGAAATATCTCAAGATATAGAAGACGATGATGTAGAAAATGAGGCGAAAAAAAGGTCTTTCAAGACGTCATTCAAAACCCAAGATAACGCATGATAAAAAAACATTATGGTTTTGAATTATGTTTAATACATATTTCAGTTATACCGTACCGAAAAAATTTTTTTTTTAAAATTTTTTTTTAAATTGTCTCCATTTTATTAATTAATGTACAATTATGTAAAAAATATGTTAATTTTCCAAAATAAAAAAACCCTGAGTTTTATTTATTTATTCCGTATTTCCGAAATAAATTCATCTAATTATTATAATTTAAAAATTGCGGATATCTAAATCCAAAAAATTTTAATTCCTAACGGGTAAATTCTACATTTTGAGAAAACTTTATGTATATTGACTGGGCTATATAGGACATGATACATAAAATCTGCTTGAAATCTTGTGTAAAATTTAAAAAAAAGAAATAACATGTGGGGGATTTTATTTAAAAACAGCAAGTTGACACCTACCTCCGGTATAACCGGAAGTGCCACCAACTTAATAATATTTAAGGCGAGTTGTTTCCATCGACAATAGTATACAATAATAATTTTAGTCATTTTGGTAGTATGTAACTTTTTTTTAAAATTTTTCTCCGATTTTGGTAAAAGTTTTAGCAGGGTATACACATGTATTTGGAAATGTTATCCTGCATTTTAGTTCTCAAAAAATACTGATGGCTTGATCATCATACAGGGGGGAAAAAAAAGTTACTTTATTACCCCTAAATACCTAACGTCCCGTTAAAAAATTAAGCCGTAAAATTTTTGATTCATTATGTTTTGTTTTGAAGTATGACAAAATGTTTTTTGTTTCTCGTCAATGTCTGCTTTTTAAGAGAACATACAAATCTTTAAAGAAAGTGCTGCAGTTTTTCAATTTTATAAACAAACAGAACATAAAATTATTTTATCGAGTAGCGTTAACAAACTTCCCCAAAAAAAAAAAAGGGGGATTT
>JAHBCN010015253.1:0-21422 GCA_019359885.1 Listronotus oregonensis
GTCCTGCTTCATAATGAAAAAAAAAATTATTCTTTAGCCCATTCAATGACAATGAAAGAAACCTATGACAACTTAGAATCATATTTAATCGTGTCGAATATGATCAGTGGGATATCTGTGGAGATTTAAAAGTCATAAGTATCTTCCTAGGATTTTAAGATGGTTTTACAAAGTATTTCTGTTTTTTGTGTCTGTGGGACAGTAGGGCAACAAAAGAACACTACAGTAAAAAGGATTGGCCTCATAGAACTTCTTTTGAACCTGGTACTTCAAATATTAAATATGTCCACCTTGTTAACCCAGAAAGGTGCTGCTCCCGCCTCTCCATATTAAGTTTGGGACTAATGAAAATTTTGTTAAGGCCGTGGACAAAGAAGGGAGTGGTTTTCAGTACCTAAAAGAAATATTTCCTTAACTAAGTGATGCAAAATTAAAAGAAAGCATATTAATTGGACTTCAGATAAGGAAGCTCTTAGATATCTTCGCTTTCAAGAACAATTAAATAAAAAGATATTGGCAGCTTGGACGTGTTTTGTACGTGTAGTGAAAGGATTTCTGGGCAATAAGAAAGATGAAGACTATAAAAACCTTATAGATAAACTGTTAAACATATGAATTACTAGGGTGTCGCATGTCTCTAAAAATGCACGTGTTGCACTCCCATTTGATTTTTTTTCCAGAAAATTTGGGTGCAGTAAGCGACGAAAAGTAGAGAGGTTTCACCAGGACATGTTGGGCGACTACTGTTGGTTTTTAAAAAGGAATGATGCTACAGAACACAAAAGGAAAAAGTGAAAAAGTGTCATATCTCGTGCAATATATTTTTTATTTACGTAACAACAAATCCTCAGTAATGTTTTTACATAGATTCAACATGTTTTATTTGTTTATATTAAATAAATACACAAGATATATTAGATTGTAAAAATATGTCATCTCTTTTTTTGGACCCTAAAATACTTTAAACAAACCTATTTTTATTAATGTTACTTTACAAAAATTTAAATTTGTTCACTTGTGCAATTAGTTCTAGAGGTAGACGTTCATCTAAGATAGATCCTTTATTTTTGTTTCCTTACAAACATAATTTAACATTAAATAAGACACGTGTGACCTTAATATTTTTTAAGTGTAAAAAGGAAACAAGCAAAATAATGTCCAAATAGCTTAAAAACCTTGGGGAAATTTAATGCTCCGTTCAAAATTTTTTCTGGAAAAAAATTTTAAGAAACTTTTTACATAAGCTTTGACTGTGGGTAGAATACAAAAATAAATAAATACATTAATATTGCTCAAAACAAAATATTTTTTTTGTTTAATAAAATGAATTGTTGTTTAAATTTAACAAGCTTAGTATAATCGATGATTAAAACCGTTTTTCTTAAACAAGAGCATAAGAAATAAATACCCCCAAAAACCACAAAGTAGAAGTATCTTTTTGTTCTAAAAACAATACCCAATAAAAAGAAAACAGGTACAATGTTTAAAGCAAATTTCTGTAAAACAACGGTATTTAATAAAAATTTATTTATTTTGTAAGAACATAATACACATTAAAAAATATATCAACTTAAAAGCGAGTCAAATGTAAAATCAAAGTCACCAAAAAAAAAAAATAAAAGATCGAAAAACTTTTTTGCACAACATTGAAACATATAAATGGTTTTTTAACCATAAAACTCTTCCATTTTAATTCTTAGTGTTATAGAAACTATAATAAAACTGAATGCAGTTTTCACGAAAGATTGTTATCAATATGACTAATGTCAAAAAATCCCCTCAAGTATTATATTAAAAAATTTTTGATTTTGTATTAAAAATATTTTTTAAAAACTTTTAAAAAAAGGCCCAAAAAAATTGAAATTTTAACATCTGAAAACAATATAACATCTGCAAATGGTATACAAAAAAGATGAAATATAAATAATTAAGTTACCATAATTTTTTCTCTTTAATTTATGCAATTTGAAAAAAAATACGTTTTTTTTTAAATTAATCTCTATGGGGGTCCTAGGATTTTCAATTTTTAATCTAAAAGGGAGACATGAGACTCACGCCAAATATTTACCAAATGCTATTGACCTCAAGAGAAATACTTTGGGAAAGAAAATATTCATTTTGAAATGGGCACTCAAAAAAACGTTGAGTTTTTGAATGCCCCCAGGGAAAAATTGGACTTTTAAAAGCAAATTCTGAATTTGCATTTTTTTCATGAATTTAATCAGAGTTGATCGTCAAATTCCAAGGTTCACAAAAATATCCGCATTTTTCTTAAAATTAGAGGCATTTAAAATATTTTTAAAAGAAAATTGTTGAGTTAAAAAATTCTACTGGCTATGGTTTCTAGAAAAACGTAGATAACTTTGCAAAATTTGAAATTTTACAATTTTTTTTATCAAATTTATAAAAAAACAGGCATTCGCTTCTGAAACATACCCGGTGTTGCTCCGCCGAGCGGGACATAGAGAATCCCATGTAAATTTTGAAGTGGTCAAATATTGGCTCCCCTAATTATTTTAGAAAAAAATGCTATTAGGATTTATTGAAGAGCACAATAAGTTACATCAATCAATTTATGACGAAAATATCAGGATTTAATCAAATGCTCAAATATTTCTCCATTAACTGCCAGACAATAACCCAAACGATTATAAAACTCATTTCTTACGTTGGCTAGTTGGTACATCGATATTCTGGCACATTCAGCGGAAATAGCATTCCTTAGCTGGTCTAAATTTTCATATTTTTTATTGGTATAAAGCTTAGTTTTTAAATGTCCCCATTGAAAAAAATCGTTTGGCGAAAGATCCGGAGACCTGGCTGGCCAAGATATTGCTTTGGGTTTGGGCCTATGATGTCGTTATTAAATGCGTTGTTCAAGTATTCGCGCACAGCTCTGGTACTGTGTGCTAGCAGCCATCCATTTGCTACCAAATCTTTGATTTTCACGAGCAAGGTTGTTTAAAGCAGGCAAAATTTGTTCCTCTAAAAGTTCCAGAAAGTACTCAGCATTCAAATTTCGGTCAAGGAAAAATGGTCCAAGGATATGGTGGCCAAAAATTCCCGCCAAAACATTAATTTTTTGTGGATATTGAGTCCTTGTCTCAACAAATCGATTTTCGTTTTCGTTACTCCAGTACCGGCAATTTTGAACGTTGGGTTCGTTGTTCAATGTAAAAGTGCATTCGTCAGTAAAGCAAATATTTTGTAAAAAACCTCTGTCAGTGTTTGTCCTCTCCATCATCTCAAAGCAAAATTCCTGTCGTCGTATTTCGTTTCCGTCTCTTAATTCTTGGTGTCTTTCGTCTTTGTAGGTGGTATTTAATCTTTTTAAAATTCGAGATATTGTGGTGTGGTCTTGTTCAGTAATGTCCTCCGGTTGTCTCGTGCTAATTTTTCCCTTCGGCCTCCCTCTACACAAAGTATATCGTCTAAATCCCTCTCGTTTTGTACAATTTGTTTCTGATTTTCACGTCGATTTTCTTCACATTTGCAATTATTGATTACTGTGCCTGTAGTTTCAAATTTTTTATCGTCCGTTCTTTTGTCGATTTATTTGGTATTGGCCTATTGGGAAAATAGGCTGCAAACATGTCCGCTACCTTCGATAACTATTTCCCTGATTAAACCATTTTATAATAGTGATTTTTTTTTGATTTGAGTAGTTCATTATTTAAAAATGATGTGACATTGATCTGACACTTAAGAGTAAGAGGTTAAATAATTTTTCTGGTATTTTATTATAAACTTAATAATCAGGGCGTAAGAAGATAGGAGATTCGTAACTTATTTTAGCATTTATCTCTTAGCTGGCGGACTGAGAAGAGCTGAAATTTGTACCCTGGGTACAACTTTTCGTGCTCTTTAAAAATCCTAATAATATTTTCTTCTAAAATAATTAGGGAAGCCAATATTGGACCACCTCAAAATTTACATGGGATTCCCTATGTCCCGCTCGACGGAGCAACACCCGGTATACTTTTGTCTAAGGGAGGAAGCACCCAAAATAATGAACTTTTTTTCGCATATTACAAAATAAACATTTTAAGAAAGTCTAAGCTATGGCTTTGGTGAAGAACACATTTTTTTCTGGAACAAATTATTATTTACTTTTTAACAATATTTTATCAACGAGGTTTCTCAAAAATCCAATAATTTTTAAATTCTTATAAGGTGAGTTCTGAGAGATACCTTGTTTTCTAGAATAATGACTGATTTTATATACATAAAAAAAAACAGTAAATTGTTCATGTTTATGTTTTAAAACTCTTGACTTTTCGAGTTTTTATTATTTGCCTTTTTTAAAGTCCACTTATAATTTATAAACACTGCAACCTAATTTTACATAAGTTCATTGAGATAAATTTGGCACCATAGGTTATTTTGTATAACGCATATAATTACATGACCTATAAAAAGAAACCAGCTCTGTATTTTAAAGCCGCGTTTATACCAAATTTTTCCACTAAGTTTTTCACAAGTTGCGGCAATTTGTTGCTTTCTCTATAAAATACAGCAAATTTATCTGTCTTCCACTTGTGGAGAAACAAATCTTTCACTAAATTTTTTGGGTTTTCCCCCGAAGTGTCGGTAAAGATCAAAGAAAGTTGACAACAAAAAAACTTGTATAAAACTAGTGGAGAACTGGAAACTACTGCCTAAACCTTTCGCGGCAATCCTTTGGCAACAAGTTTTTCACTTGTTTCTCTAAATTTGAGAAGAGCAACTTTTAGTTTTCTACAAAACATCTTCCACTTGCTGCTCTAATCTGAGAAGAGCAACTTTTAGTTGACAACTTTTAGTTTTTACAAACAATCTTTTGCCAACTTTTAGTTGTCAACTTTGGTGTAAACGCGCCATAAAACGTCTCTAGTTGACATCGTAAAATTTCTGGTAACGGACGCCATCGCCAGTCACTTTAAAAATTATTTAATATTAAGGCCTTGTTCTTAGTATTTCTTTTTAAACAGAATTCTCTTTAATGTGGGCATTAAGTTTTCTTACTACAATACATTTTAATACTTCCCACCCTTGAAAAGTCTCAAGCTTAAAATCTTTTACCACCTTTGTGTTACAGTTAAATCAGGTTAATGTCAATATTACCCATTTGATATTGAGATTAACATAACAACAGCATACATTACATTTCTGTTAAACTCGATATTTTTTGATAATCAAAATTTTTAGTTGCATTTTAAATCTCTAAAAAGCCGGTTAGACTTATCTTATCAATCCAATCAAAAAAAAACAAAAAAAGTTTAGACTAATATAAATAACGGTAAACCTTAAAAAAATTTAACACCCCTTTAAACCCCCAACAACTAAACCCAAAAAAAAATAAAACGTACATTTGTCATACTGGATCAGCTGTTAATATTTTTTTTAAAAAATTGTATGCAAATTTCACAAAGTGACTAAAATTCCTACAAAAATAGTTTTTTCACATTTAAGCAATTTTTTATGGTAATATAATTCAAAAATCTATAAAACTTTATTTTATGAAAATGATGTTTGACTCTTTTATTAGCGAAGGACACTAAAGTTAAACAGTTTACAAAAAACTTACCGGTCCTTTAAAAAGATGTCCAGTTTCCACAGCTAATAGCTCTGCAACAAGAGGTCCTCCTTGTATCCTTACCACCAGTTCTTTTTCAAAAGTTTGTTTACGGCAATGTTCATAAATAGAAATAATCCGATGATTATGAGTTTATTTTAATTTTGGTTAAAATATATATTTTATGTAGGTGGTTTCAATGGTGTTTAAACTTTAAATTTTATTTTTGATTGCAAACTTGTATAAAAACAGGAAATAAGAGCTATTCAAGATGTCTTAAAAAATATGGCCCAAAAAAATGTTGAAATTACCATTTTTACAAAAGTTATGTATTAATAGATTAGATTTGCTTGATATATAATAAAAAATATTTTGTATTAAGATTAATTACTACAAAAAAATAAATTTGTAAACAAAATGTTAGTATAATTCTTCTTTAATTTTGGACATGTCAGATTTTATATGAAAAGTTAGTTTTAGCGAAAAAACCCCCATGGGTTAAATAATTTGTAATATAGTGGAAGCTGGTGAACAATTTTGAGTGGTTTTTTAAGGACTTTAAAAAATTGTGTAATTGTCAAAAAGGGGCCCCAAAAAGAAAATCTGGCAAAGGGTGGCCCCCCTCCAAACCCCCTTGTTTTTTAATTCATTTTAACCCCCCAGCTACCCGACTTTGTTTAGGGGTCCTTTAAAAAACAAAAATTTTTAAAGTGCCTAAAAAACCTACTAAATTTTTCCCCTTTCTCGGACTAGTAGAAGAAGGAAACAATTTTGAGAAGGTTTTAAGGATTTAAAAATTTTTTTTTTTCCTTTAAAAAGGACCCTAAACATAAAAGAAGGGGTCGGCTAAGGGAGGGCCCCCCCGCCCTTGAATTAAAAAATTTAAGGATTGGTAGGGGCCCCCTTCCTTCAGCCACCCCTTAATTTTTGGGGTCTTTAGCAAAAAAATTTTAAATTTTAAGAACCACAAAAAAATTGTTAAGTTTTTGGAAAAATACTGAAGTACCGGTTGTTAAAGTAGCAAAAAAATTTTCCCTAAACCTAGTAGTAGTACAGTTCTCTTTAACTACAACCACCGCCAAATATTTTTCTTAAAGTTTATTTTATTTTTTGGTTTAATTTTACTTTTTTGTTTTAATAAAATGTTAAAAGGAGGTTTTCCCAAAAAAGGGAAAAATTCTTTTTCAAAAAGGAAAAATTTAACAAATTTCTTGAAATTTTTAAAATGAACTTATTTTTTTTTTTTTGTATATTTTAATAGGACAATAAAAAAGATAGTTGTGAAATTGAAAAGGCAAAAGAAATTTGTTTTTTGTTTTAAATAAACTTATAATTGCTTAAAAGGTTTTTAAATTTACTTTTTCCCCCCGAATTTGAAAAATGTGGGGGATAAAAGAGGGGAAAGGACAAATTTTTTGGGATTTTTGCAATTTCCCCCTGTAAAAAAACGAAAAATTTTTAGAACAATCGAAATTTTGGAAAATGGTTTTTTTGGTTTATTTTTCCCTAGCTTTATTTTAAAACATATTTTAAAACAAATTTTACATTTCTTTTAATTTTTTTTAAAGGGGAGTTTTTAAAAATTCCCGACCCTTTTTTCCCCAAAAAATTTTTTTTTTTTAAACGTTTTTAACAAAAAAAAAAAAAAATATTTTTAAAATTTTTTTAAAATTTATTTTAAATTTAAAGATCTGTTGGTAAAATTTTTTTATATTCTGTTTCCCGGTAAATTTTAAAAATTTTGTTTTTTTATTTAAAACCCTAAATAACAAATACCAATCGTCAAAAAAAATGAAAAACTTTTTTCTTCCAAAATAAAAAAAAATAATAATTAAAAATTAGTCTGTTTTTTTACCTTAATTAAAAAAATTAAAATTTATTAAAAATTTTTTATTTTTTTCCCATATTGAAAACTTGAGTTTTTTAAAATAATCCCCTATAAAAAATTTTGTTTTTAAAAATATTTTAATTTATTTTTCTCACCTTAATATTCCATTGCTTTTGTAAATTTTTTAATATTGAAATTATATTTAAAAAAAAAAGCGGCAGGTAAAAGCTTTTTTTCTTCCTTTTTGAAAATATTTTTTTAATTTTTTTTTTTTTTAAACTATATCCGTTTATCAAAAAAAGAAGTTTTTTTTGATGGATTTTAAAATAAATTTTTTAAAATTTCTTTGTTTGGGAAAAAATTTAAAGGGGAGTTTATTAAAACGGGTTAAAATTTTTAATTTAAGAAAGAAAAGTTCTTTAGGTAGGTTTTTCATTTTACACAACCAAGGTTCGGTTTAGAAAAGTTTCCAGTGACACTTTTATTGCCCCACGGGGGCTGAAGGGAGAAATAAAACTGATTAATTTTTTAGAACGAATAAAAAACCCATAAAAGCGAGCCCCCTTTATTACTATATTACCCCTTTTTTAAGAAAATGAAAAGCGTGAAACAAATTTAAAAAACCCTTTTTTAAAATTAAAAAAAAAATCTACAATTTTTTAAAGGGGGATTTTTAAAAAAGAAACCCCCCAAAAAAATATGAAAAATTTATTTTTTAAAAAAAAGAAAAAACAATAATTTCCAAATTTTAAAATAAAAAAAATTTTTTAAGTTTTTTTTTTTTTTTAAAAAAGGTATAATTATTTTATTAAAAAACTTTTTTTTTTTTTTTTTTTTTAAAAAATTTGGGTTTTTAAATAATGACATCTAAAAAAAAAAATATATTTTTTTTTTTATTTTAGGTTATTTTTAAAATTTAAAACTTTAATAAAAAAATAAAACATATTAAAAAAGGGTTTTTAAAAAAAAAAAATAACTGCCAGGTAAATATAAATTTTAATTCAAATGCTAACATTGAAGTATATTGTTTGGTCCTCGATTGTCTTAACTTAAATCAAGAAATAAGTTCTCAAATTTAAATCATATTATATCATTCTGTCAAATAGATCAAATCATGAAAAAAATATTTAAATAAAATATATATTTTTTTTATTTATGTTTTAGTAAATAACTTTATCCAAGGAAAAATTAAATTATGAATTTATTTGGCCAACGACAATATTATGCTGCCATATTTTAAAATACAGGGTGTCCGGAAAATACGTGTACAACTTTTAAAGACCCCGGGGCGTAAAAAAAATTAAAACCTTTAAATCCAAAATTGTTTTAATTAGCCTCAAAAGCGTAAAGTTTTAAAATTTGTTTTTTTTTTCTAATTTTTTAAAAAAACGTGCAAGTCAATTTCAATAATTTTTGTGATGAGTCTGGCTTTAAAATGACTTTGCTTTTATCCACTCTACTTAACCCAAAGTATTATAAACGTGACTATATGTCCTATATCCTCTGATTTTTTATGTCATTGACTTACTATAAATTAGATACCATTTTCTGGAAAAACAATGTATTTGAAGATTTTTCATCTCTTGCAAATTTAAATAATCCCCGAGCCATTAAATAAAGTTCAAGTTATTTTTTAAGATTGTAAATAATGTATTCAACAAATGGTGGTCATTTTGCACATTTTTAATTAATGTTTTGTTTTAATAAGTTTTTTATTTATAATAAAATTTTATCCCCGAAAAGTAATTGAAAATAATTTTTTCTGGATAACCACTTACCTAGCAAAATTTTTGAAGAATAAAAATCTTCCAAATACATTGTTTTATCAGAAAATGTATTTAATTTATAGTAAGTCAATGACATAAAAAACCGAAGATATAGGTACATATGACCACGTTTATAATCTTTAGGTTAAGTAGAGTGGATAACTGTGCCAACAGCAAACGTCATTTTATAGATCGAGACTAATCACCAAAAATTATTGAAATCAACTTGCACGTTTGTAAAAAATTTAGAAAAAATATTAAAAAAATTAAAATCTTTGACCGTCTCTGCACGCTATAATTGAAGCAATTTTTTTATATAGGTAAGTTCGCTTTAATAGATTTATTTTAAAGGCCGGAGTCTATCATCAAACGTTGTACACGTATTTTCCGGACACCCTGTATAGAGTAGATGGTCATAATGTAAAAAACAATTTTTTATTATATTAGATACATTTTGTTTTTCAATGTGTGCATTAATTTATACTTACAAATAAAGAAATTTGTCTACTAAAAAAGGAAATTTGTTAAATTATTTATAATTTTAAAATATTGTTTTATTCATTGATCCTTAAAGTTATTTAAAAAGTATGATTGAATTCACTAAACAGAACCACCGCAACTTTTTTTTAAATACTTTCACGATTGTCTCCCGAAAACTGAAAATTCGCCGCTAACGTTTTGTCTTAGTGGAGGGGATGTAAAAACAAAACCTTCCGAATACATCTAAATAGCAGCGTAAATAGCTAAACTCCACGGATGTGCGATTGTTTTTTTATCCATGGTGGGTAACGGTATTTTATTGGCTTTAGGAATATTGTTATGCAGGCTTATTGATAAAAACAAATTACGAATTATAGGAGCCTACGGTAATTAATCGATCTACTACCGGCATTTGTTCTAAGTGAGAGAGAAAGCGGCAAACATAAAGACATAATTTTGTTGATAAACATTATTTTTTGCAAATAAGTAATGTGACAAATGATCATGCACACTTTAAATGGGTTTTGGCGACCGGTAAATTTTAACCAAATTTTAATGTGTTGTTAAAGACCTCAAGAGAAGCAATTTTTATTGCACCAAAACTCTAAGCCTACAGGGTGGGCCGCTAGAACTAGGTATAATTTGTGTCTTGCTTATTTAAAAAATAATGGTTTGCTAAGTATTTTAATAGTTAATAATATAAACACGTTTAAATTTTTTCTCTTTAAATTAATTCATTTAGCTAACAAAGTGTTATAGGGTAAAATAAAAATAGAGAGTAAGCCTAAAAATTATAGTCCAAATACTGAATAATATTTTTATTATCGTGTATTTTTAATATTAAGTGATACGAGATTCAAATAAATAAAATAAATAACTTAAATAAAAAAATACAAAAATCAGATTATAAAATAATAATATCATTTTGAACTTAAATTTTTTGGTCAAAATCAAAATTTTGTTTATATCTCCTTTATTCTTTATCTCATCAAAAATATTTATTTATTTTTTATTTTTATTTTTTTAATTTTAAGAGCTTTATTTTTTATTTTATAAAATAATTGTATCTCTTATAGTTTTTGAATTATTATTGATTATATATTATATTAATATATTCACTATTTAAGATGTACAAAATTTTATTTAACAAAAGTTGCGTATTTTTACAATATCTTAAATTTAAGGTGAATAACTTTTTTGTATAAATTTAATACTTTTTGTATTATAATCAAAAAAATCAAAATTTCGAGACTATTTCAAGGTATAACTCAGGTTTTTAACTTTATTATTTTTCCAATCAAAAATGTTTTTAAAAAATTTTATAGAAAATTTAATAATCTTAATTTTTATATTCATAACATTTTTCTATAGCTGTTACACTTTTGGAGATATTATTAATGATGTAAATCTCTACATATCATTAATAATTATCTCTACAATGCCATTACCTATACATTTATTTAAAAAATATATATATTTTAAATCTTTAAAATACTATTATACAGAACCTCGTATAAAATTCACTTGCCTTAGTGACCGTCTTATTATGTCGAGAATTTAATTATCAACATTTAGTTATGTATTTCTTTTATCTTTCGGCATATATTTGCTTTTTTAATTACTTCTTATGATAAAATAAATAATTTTATCTTTTTACGATTATTTTATTTATTTTTTTTAACTCTTATTTTTTTCAGCAAAAAATAGTCAAAATTCTAAAATTTATTTTTATTTATCATGTTTTATTAATACTAAATCCAATCCAGAATGATGCCCAAGAAAAAGGGCAAAAACTTAATTAAGGTTAAAAATCACATACAGCACAAAAAAGTTTTACAATTTACATCGAATTTTTTAATAAACGTAAAGTAGACTTTAAAATAGGTATAATTTAATTTTTTGGTATTGTATTTGTGGTACTCTGTATAGTTTTCAGTTAAAAGAATATTTAAACGCCCTACTTGTGTACAGTTACTTTGACTTGATTTGCTATTTCTTAATAATAATATTACAGATTACTTATTTAGGGTACCTATTTATTATTTTTCATATGGCGTTAAACAATTGGTTTTCTAATTTACTCTGTATTTTTATTTTAACTAATAGAACTTTATAAGTTAAATAAGTTAATAAACATAGTAAATATAAAAAGTATTAGTATTATTTACTATTAAAAGACACTTAATACTTAGCAAACCATTAGTTTTTAAACTAGCAAGACACAGATTATAGCTAGCGACTCGCCCTGTAGGTTGAAAGTTTTGGTGCAATAATAAAAAATTTTTCTTTTGGGGTTCTTAATAACATTGAAATTTGGTTAGATTTCACCGGTGGTCAAAAGCCCATTTAAAGTGTGCATGGTCATTTAATTTACTAAATTAATGATTATACAGGGTGATTCACAAAACATATGCCATCGCTTAAGATTCCTTGCCCCAAAAAAAAAAAAAAATTATTATATAAACAAAGGTTCAAAACGGCTTTATTTTTAAGATACAGGGTGTTGGTGTAATTGGGTTTTTTGATTTAAATAAAATTTGGACCAGTTAAAACATTGACTGAAAAACACCTCCTGATTATGAACTTGTTACTATCATGGATCAGTGGCGAAACTTCGGGAATTTTTTAAAATTTTTTACCATTACTTCATTAAAACCTTTTTGAAAATAATGTTATTGGTAAACTGGTACATAACTCTTATCGTCTATTTAGTGCTGGTACCACAACATTAACTTCATAAAAAGGAAATTAAATACACTAATTAAAGAAAGAAGTGGATTATTTTAGATATTTTGTGGAAACATTACAATTGTCTATAATTTTAAATGTTATGCTTTTCGTGCCATGCAAGCTTAAAATTAGAGTGTCTAGAAAGCCGTTAAGTATATCGAGTTAATTCAAGAGCACATTTCTTATGTAAACTTAATTAGACAATTGAAAAGTTACCATAAAGTGATGGTAAAATTATCTTAAAAATAAAGCCGTTTTGGACCTATGGCTATATAACATTTTTTTCTTATTTTTGGCCAAGTAATCTTCCACTAAGCAAGAGTATATTTTCTTTAAATCACCTTGTTAATAAAATTCAGCATTATCCAAATTTGCTTCTTTAAAATTTCGTTGAATTTTTTAAAAATAATTAAAATAAACATGGATATTTATTAACTTTAATAAAAATACTTTTGTAGGATATATATATATATATATATATATATATATATATATATATATATATATATATATATATATATATATAAACATATAAAGTATATCTTCGTTTGGGGACAGTTTAAAAAAGACATCCTGTTCCCCATCTTATCAACCACGACCCCCTTCCTAGACGCGTTTCTCCGCCTTACGGGTCTCGTCAGTAGGGCTGTAGCGAGTACACAGTGAACAACAGAGAGAAACAGTGTCTTCTTATAGAACAAATATCATGGTTCATTGGTGGGATATTAAATCTCACCGTTGATGCCTTACTGAAATCACATTCAGCAATGTATGCATCAAGTTTTACCAGAGTGAGTATTAGATATGTTATTAATAAAGAAAAAATCCCTACTGTCTTGGTGTATAAGAAATGTATATCTACGTTGCGTTGGTTGTGTTGCGTCTCTCGACCAGAGCGGAGGAATATCAAGAACTGAGGGATAAAATATAAGATTTTTCCCGTGATGGAAAAAGGGACGATTTAATGTTAAAAAACCATATTATTAAAATATATTAAAGTAAGAAAATTAATTACGTAAAATTTACATTTTTAAAGTAGGCTGTTGTACTTATAGCAACAATTAGACTTGCTTTGCTACAGAAATCTTCAAAGTAATTAAATATCTGTCAATGTAATTCTATGATTTAATGGATTTGATTTGAGAATTGCGAAAAATTGTGGTTCAAGACACATTTCATTCATGCAATGCACATCTAATAATTGTACTTTTGACATAAAGAAAATGTATCTTTTGTGTAATAAGCGATTCTAAAATTTAATATCTACCTTTACTGATGTGTATACACATATTTGCGGAAAAAAAATTACTCACTTTTTATAAAAAGGGACATTTTGGTATCTGTTAACAGAGATAAAATGTAAAATTTTTTTCGGCACAGAAAAAATGTATTGTTTTACAAGAACCGTCAAATCATAAAAAAAGGTAGTTATTTTTAGAAGGGCCACCACTTTTATTTTGAACCTAGAAACACTCAGTGCCATCTGACGGTCTGACATTATTAGACAAAAGCATTTTTATTACGTCTATTCTCATTTGATCGCATTTTGTGTTGTATATATTCCTTTAAGTATTGTGTCCCAGCGAAGTGGGATTAACTCATGAAACTTTTTATGCAATGATTTATTACGAATTTTGACGTAAACTTTGAAGACTTGAGTGCACCGATCAACTTACTCCCATTATGGCAATAAAGTTCTATTCTTGGCCACTGGGAAACGCCGGTATAATAATTTTAATCGTGGTCACGGTTCGCTCACGGACGAAAGTCGTAAAGGTCATTGAAATTCTAATGATATAAGGTTGTCATGTGCCATTAAGGCGATCTGGCAACCTTGGACATTAGTTCCATTAGCATTTAATATAAAATATTGCATAATCGCATAAAATATCAAATAAATGTTTGTGTCAATTGGTGCAAATAAATGCTTACAAAATTAAATTTCGGTGCTTCAAAAGACTCAAAAGAGGCGATGTGACGAATCATGAATCTATGCGTATAAGCCGAAAACTAAACAGCGCTTAGTCGACTGTTTGTTTCAAAATGAACCAAATTCACCAAAACTTGTTCGCGTTATAAGTACTTCAAAAAATGTCATGTTACCGCAATGGTGGAGGAACATATAAGGATCATTTTCAAGGAACACAACCATTTGTTTGTTTAAAGTCGTCGGTGAAATAGGTAAAACAAACGTCCGATTATTCTTTATCCAGACAATGTTATGACACATCATGTATAACAACCGACCATTTGAGAAATTTAGAAATCTAATTAATGGGTCATCTGCCTTACAGTCCTGATTTGGCACCAAATGACTTCTTTTAATTTTTGAACGTTAAGAATAAATTGCACGAATAATGATTTTCCTCGGCAGAAGAAGCCGCTGATTTATTCAAAAACCATGTTTTAAGGGTGTTTCAAGCGGAATGAAACAATGATTTTTAAAATAAAAAAATATATATTTTTAGTGCCGTAAAAGAGAAATAAAAATAATATTTTGTGTTATAATAATGGCAACTATGTCAATAATTTTTTAAAGAATTTTAGGGTTATTGGCACGATTTCTTTTCTAAAAATGCATTTTTTCATATATTAGAAAACTTGTCATAAAACAAAAGATGAAGACCAAAATTTATCTTAAAAATTTGCTCAAACCTAATAAGAAATAAAATTAAGGTAATAACATTGTGTTTAAAAAAATAGGATATTCTTAGTGACTTTTTTATAATTTATAACGTACAGGGTCCTTAATTATATTTATGTGGCTTCGAAGGCTTTTATTTTTGAAGACAGAAAAAAATGTTTTATTAAAAAATTGTAGAATTTTTTCCAAATTATCTTTTGAAATTATTATAGTAAAAAAATATCCCAATAAAAAATGGAATTCAGTCAACTTCAACTTTTTAAATGAAACACCCTGTATATTATGCGCTACAATAAAAGTTTTTTTTTCTAATTTCAAACATATATACATTGATGATATTTAGATAAATAATTTTTGAGATATTTTAGGTTAAATTATTAATAAATTACAAAAAAGTTTCATATTAATATCGAGAAAGCCATGGAAACAATAAAATTGTTATGTTGCTGAATTTGGTAAGGGTTTTCTCTGGACCAATAAGGTTTATTTTTGTGATTAACCATTTCTGTTAAAGCAAAGAAAGATTTGTCGGTGAATAGAAATTTAAAAACTTTGGATCCTGCTGCATAAACCTGGCTATTTCCAATGCATACTTAGGTCGGTCCTGCTTGGTTTATTCAGGAAGATTCTGAACGGACATAAATTTATAAGGATAAAATTTGTAAAATTGTGGGGTTAAATAAATGTTATAATCTGTTTTATTAAGTTCAGATGCTGCATCCGAGATTAATATTTCAGGGTTTTCTAAAATTATTAAAAGTAGTTAGTGCTAGTCCAATAGAAAAAGTATAATAATTATCCAAAAAAAAACGAGGATATCCAAAATTTGATTTCATTTCGTGCTGCAGTTCTTTTCTTCATTTTAAAGCTTTTTCGTTCAATAAACTTTCTAACTATGTATTTAATAGTATCTATAAATGTTACCCGTTATTAAGGATATAATAAGTAATATTCCCTTTGCTCTGTCGTCACATTATTATTGTTACCATAAAAAAGGCGCATAATAGCGATTTTTTGTTCCTCTGAATGATCATCGACAAAAAAGCAATACAAACTACTTTTAATAGTTAAAATGATAAATTTTAACTTTTTACCATATCAATACGTCAAATTATTAAAACAATTTTATTTTTTTATAGCTTTCTTAAGACTAATATTATTTCTTTTTTAATTTATTTATACTTTAAGCTTAAATATTTCAAAAATAGTTAATCAAATATCACCAATGTATATATATATATATATATATATATATATATATATATATATATATATATATATATATATATATATATATACATATATATTTAAAATAAAAAAAAAATATTGTAGCGCATAATATACAGTGTGTTCCATTTGAAAAAAGTTGAAGTTGCCTATATTTTTCAATTTTTTTACTGCGATATTTTTTTACTGATAATTTAAAAAAATTATATTAAAAAAAAACCTATTTTTAATTTAATTTAATTTTTAAATATTTTTTTCTGTCTTTAAAAATAAAGGCTCCAAAAGCCACGTAAATATAACGAGCAGGTTTCTGTGTAACGAGCGAAGCGAGTTCCGCAAAAGAATGTGAGTTATGAAAAATAGTGTTTCCCAACTCGTTTCACACAATATTTTTTCTAATTTTGAATATAAAATGATTCATTTTAATTTTTTCTAATTTTGACATTTTAGGTGACACTTTTCAAAAGTCACTCTGTCACATACGGATTATTTGGGCCATTACGTCGTAATAAAACAAAACCTTTATCTTAAATTTTTACAACACATTTAATAAATTTTAACTTAAATTCCTGGTAGATTTATAGATCGTTTTAAGAGTATCCAAATATATTTTTTTGATAGTATCCCTACTTATGACGTGTTGCTGAAAACAATGTAGGTTTTTTTAGGAATAGCTTTTAGTTACCAAGAATACATGAACCACATTTACTTTCCTCATAATTTTTTTATCTCGCCGTAAAAAAAGTTAACGGAACTAATAATAAAGAAAAAGAAGAGCTAAAGAAATCGTCTGGATATTACGGTAATTACATTGTTGGTATTTCAGTACTTATATTTTAGCTAGTTATTATAAATTTAAAATATTTATGCAAATATTAAAAACATAACATAAATATTGCCTAAGGCATCCGAAATGGTATTTTAAAAATGGATATAATTTTTGTATTGGTGTCTTTTTATTATATCCCGGACAACTACTGTTGCCCTTGTTTATAATGATTTTCGTTCAATATATTTTTTTGGTAGTATTTATTATCTATATTTCTTATCTTTTTTTAAAAATAAAATGTTTTTTATTATAATACAAATAGAATAGCCATCGTATATAATTAAAAAAAAGAACAGAACTTTATATCCAGAGAAATGTTATTTGGTATTTAAATTTATTAAATAAATAAAACAATAACGCAAAACGTCGGTCGGCAAAGGAGGTGGGTAAAGATTGGCCTTTTTTCGCCCATCATATTCGTGAAAATTCAAAGTTTCAATTCATTCAATATATTTATAATAAGTCAAAATATCTTTATTTACATCTATAATGAATTGGTAAAAAAATTAGAATGGCAAGTACCCAAAAAGACCTTTAAACTTTCCATTTTTATTAAATTTTTGCCATTTTATACGGTTTTTGATCTTTTATTTTAAAAAAATATATGATGGACTTAACGCACCAAAATAAATTAATGCTAGTTTATAAGCTTATCATGTGTTATAATAAAGATAACAAAAATATATTGGTTCGCAAAGTTCGTAAAAGATTAGTTTAAAGTTTTTTTGGTACTTGCCATTCTTATTTTTTTACCAATTCATTGTAGATGTAAATGAAGATACTTGGACTTGTTATAAGTACAATAAAATGACCTGAATTAAAACTTTGAATTTTCACGAATCTGAAGGGCGAAAAAAGGCCGATTTTTACCCACCCCCTTTAAATTTTTTCAGAATTTCATTTTCTGGAGATTAAACCTTTTTGCTTTTATTGTGAGTAAAAAGCTGACTTTTGTGAATAAGCGCGTTTCAACACAATTATATGCTCCTCGTACATTTTTTAATGGCTTAAAATAACTCTTTATACCTAATAACTGCCAAATATTTTTTTCTGCGTAATTCCCTAACAGAATAACAAGCATTTAAAATTCAGATATAAAACTTTTCCGCCAAAGGGTATCTACGTCACAAGGGGCTAACCGCACATATTCACAACGCCTGTTCGACAAAGCCGACCTGGGCTGAGATCCAATATTACATCTCGAATGAAAACAATGTAAATACAATATCAAGCGGAGCTAATCCGGATATGAAAATACTTTTAATTTTTAATAGGTGAATAAGTGCCATTTTTATTTGTTTATTAAAAAGCATAATAATATAACCTGTTTATTTTCATTTGACAAAAACACAGTTTTTAGAGCTTTAACCTGTTTTTTAAAAATGCTTTTTTCTAGTAATTGCGATGGATTTAGATCGTGATATTACTCTTTTCATATATTATGTTGCATATTTAATTGACTTTTAACTAATTTGTCTTAAATCGGAATAAAGAAATGTTATGGATTATATCTTTTTGCTCCGAATGAAATGAATTAACAAAGGAAAAAAAACTAATCCTGGAACTCGGCAACCCTTGTGTCGCTTTT
This sequence comes from Listronotus oregonensis, assembly GCA_019359885.1. Taxonomy (NCBI): domain Eukaryota; kingdom Metazoa; phylum Arthropoda; class Insecta; order Coleoptera; family Curculionidae; genus Listronotus; species Listronotus oregonensis. The sequence continues at coordinate 18,647 of JAHBCN010015253.1, forward strand.
TGGTCGGACGACAAATTTAAAGGACCAGACGTGAAGTTTCAATCGTAATAACGCTAAAAATATGTTTTTGCTAAGAAAAGATATTTGGGGAATGGTTTTTAAATGGACAAAGAAAAGACTTGACGTGTTTTTAGATCTAATAGTTCAGGAAATGAAGCTCAAAAAATGGCACAACCTCGCAATTTTTTAGTCCTGCATCGATTAGCATAAAAATTTGGAATTCGGTTTATCTTGCCCTTAACTTCAAATTCTATAGCATGCCGATGGTCGCTGTTTGTTTTTTATGGGTAAGAACTACCCCTAATTGTCAAAACCTATAAAATAACATTTTAAACCTTAATACGGGTAAAATTTGGTTTGAAAAAGTTAAATTATGATTGTTTTATGCTTTGGAATACAATTTCAGAATATTTCAACCCTTAAAAATCAACCCTTGTTGAACCTAAAAGTAAAAAAATATATTAACCCAAAAAATGATTAATTTATCATAGTGATTAAATTTTTAAAGGCTTTTGCTTAAAATATATACTAAAAAAATTTACTTCAAAAAAATAGCTTGACACAGTTATTATTTAAAAATATTACTGCCTGAAATATTAACCACCCCTTACAACATTGCAAAGTTTATAAACTAATTTAATAGATATAAATAGGAAAAAATAGTAGAATTACATACAAAAATTTATTTACACCAAAATACACAGCATATTTACATCTCCAGACAAAAATAAAATTTATAGAAACACAGATAAAAATCAGTTTTTTAAATGTCTTTATTTAAATAATCATCGTCTACGTCATCCTCATCTTCTACTACTGGTGCACTATTATTACAATTCTAAATACAAAATAAATGGGTTTTTAAAACATAGCTACTTTATTGTTATTGATAAAAATTTTTAAAAAAAAATTTTTTTGGGTTTTTTTAAACTACTTATAAATTAAATCCCTTTAAAATTATTTTAAATGGGGTTTATTAAAAATGGGGGGAATAAGGTGGTGCTCCTGAAAAAGGGCTGGGCCCAAATATTTATTGTACAGAAAATCTATCAAAGAAAAAACTTTTAACAAAAAATACAATTCGGCCCGGGTTTTTTTTTCGATTCCGTTTTTTTGGGGGTTTATTTTGAAAAAAGGGGGTTTTTTTGTTTTTTTTCTCTATATTCCCCTCATGCCTCCTTAGATTTTCCACAGATTCGGGATTTAGGAATCAGTGTAATTACAATTTATCGTTTTATTGGAAATTCGAAAGACACTTTATAGGCGTAGCAGAATTAAATGCGATTAAGTTTTGTCTTCAAAAACGTGGACGAAAACAAACAAATAAGCTTGGTGATTGACACCTAAGTTGGCCAAGAATTACTAATTTAAATGTATATACTTGTTAGGATAATCTTAAAACAAAAAATTGACATATACAACCCCTTAAAAATCACAATGTTTTTTTTTTTAAAATTGGTAAAATCGCTTTGTTAAACTTATACTGAAAAACGTATTATAATATTTACAAATAAATACACAGGATATAGTTGATTAAAAAAACAGGGTGTTCTTGAAGTAAACTGAAACTTTTCGGCAGCATCCATTTTTTATTTAAATTAGGAAAAAAGTTCTTATTAACACTGGTATTGCCCCGTTTTTCTTTTCCATCGCGCTGGAACCCGCTTTGATAAATATTAATTTTTTTAAAATTTGTTTTATACTAAAAACGATGCTAATGAATGTGGTAAACTTAATTTTTTAAAAGTTTTTATAATCAAACGAAAAAAACTATGAAATACATTTTTGAGCACTTAAATCAACTAAAAAACCAATTGTCCCCACAATAAACTACAAACAATTGAGCATTATTGTCACTAGTAGCATTTGCATTATTTTCAATAATTACTGCTTAAAAATGTATTTATATTTTTTTGTGACTTATTTTGATACTACAAAAAAATTGAATTTTTTATTCATCCATTATTTTTCGTAAAAAGCGATGTTTCTGGCACTTAAATCAAGTTTTAAAAAATTATCACTACAATAAACTATAAACAATTGAGCATTATTATTACTAGTAGCAATTGCATTATTTTTAATAGTTACGGCTCAGAAATGTATTATTTTTTTTTGCCTCATCATTGATACTACAAAAAAAAATGAGTTTACTACATTCATAAGCATTGTTTGTAGTTTTAGAGCACTTGTCGCACTTTTAATGCCTCCTATATTTTTCGTAATGTGCGATATTTCCTGTACTTGAATCAAGTAAAATTATTTTGTCACTACAATAAATTACAAAAATTGAGCATTAATATCACTAGTTGCAATTGCGTTATTTGCAATAATTACTGCTCAGAAATGTATTTATATATTTTTTTGCCTCATCATTGATACCACAAAAAATTGAGTTTACTACATTCATAGGCAACGTAAGTAGTTTTTAAACACCCTGTCTCACTCTTATATTCCTCCTATATTTTTCGTGATTTGCGATATTTCCTGCAGAATAGTATTTATCATTTTTTCTGGCTCATCATTTATACTAAAAAAAATTGAGTTGACTACTGACTACACACTACATACATTAGCATCGTTTCTTGTTTTTGAGTAAGTACTTTTCGCACTTTTATACCCCCATTTTTTTCGTTGGGTATGGATATTTTTGCCCCAAAAAAAATTTTTTTGTAACTACAATAAACTACAAACAATTGACAATATTTTGCTAAAAGCATAAATTCAATAAGCTGTAAAAATTTTAATAATTTTTTTTTGATCATTGATCTACAAAAAA
>JAHBCN010015254.1:0-21411 GCA_019359885.1 Listronotus oregonensis
GTGGATTTAGTAAATAATTATTGTACTAAAATCCATGTTTAAATCAATTTTCTCACTAATTTGTCTTTCCACCGACAAAATACAACCAATAAAAACGTTAGAACGAAAAACTTTTCTTCAGACACCCTTAGGATAGAAATATTGTGGAATTTAAAAAATGATCATATTTAAAGTTTCCTTAAAAAAGGGGAAAAAAGCTTAACAAATCAATTTTCTACTACCCAAAAACAGTTGTACAAAAATTTTGGACCATCGTACATAACAGTTAATTTGTCTCTTCACATTATCTGATCTTTATGTTTATAGATGAAGCAGCAATATTTTTCACGTTTTTTTATACATTACAAACTGCACTTCCTATTTCTAGCAGGATTTTTTTGTTCCTAGAAGACATTCATAAGTACTTGGCCCTACACATGTTCCTTTAAAGGTCTAACTGACCAGAGAATATAAGAAGTTCATAAGGCCCTTTTTTTATATTTTCTAATATGAGGGTTTTTTATGATCTTGTGGTTGGTAATTATAAATTCCATACATTTAAAAAAACCCCCAGACAACTTGAAATAGGTTGCATTTTAAAATAATTTCCATGATGTTTTTGTAGGCCTGTTTTTAAAATTTTTTCCCTTTTTTTTATTTGGGATTAAGTAATTTAACTCACAATTTGAAAACCCCAATCTAATTTTACTTGACGTGCCATACAATAGTAACTTCTAGATAAAAAGCAGCATATAAATAGAGATCTTAATTATAGGTAAATATATCGACCATCGACACCAGTAGATCAAGGGCATTTTTCTTATTCCCAGGTAATTCTTTGGGCTGGATCTCATAAAAACCGTTTAAAAGAATGTGCTTCTAAACCTTTACTGATATTTTTCCAGAGAGCTGGAAGGTCGCACGCGTTTAAGCTATACCCAAGGAAGTTTAAAGGTGTATGGAAGCCCAATGCTAGGGCCCATTCGATCAAAAAATGTCCAGCCCAGTATGAAAATAACTGTCAGAGTTGGCCCCGCCAAATCTGCGCAATAACAAAATTCCACGAAATAATTTAATGTGTTCCTTACTTACACACTGATAAATCAGTGTGTAGTTAGAGCCAATTATCTTTTAGAGCCGTAATGGTCTTAGGTTGTCAAGGTTTTGGTGTAAGGGCGCGCGCGGCGGATGAAACTATATCCGCGCTTATCGTCAACCGTCGTCGTCTATCATTTGTCATTTTCGTTGTGGTTTGTGCCCTTTCGCCGATTGTTTTGCTTTGTTGAGTACCTATTTTTGTGGTTGCGAAGTTTTTGGATTGATAAAAACCTTCTTATTTTAGTATTAGTGTTTATTAAATTGGGACTATAATTTTGTGTTTGTTACTTACGGCCGGGTGATGATCGCGTTGTTAAATTTGAATGGACTTAGCAAAAAGTTCAAGGATTTTTAACAAAAGGTTTTTTGCCCTACTAAAATCATTGAATAACACTGACAATGACGAAACATTCTAAACCGTTGTTAACTTTTAACAATTGCTAAGTGCATCGCTAAATTTAACAACGCGATCATCACTCGGCCGATATATCGTAACAAAATGATTAGAGGTTGTATGGTTTTGTCTTGCAAATCCAAGGGTAACATACCCGGCATTTTTTACTTTAGGTAAGTATTTCTTATATTAAAATTGGGTGCTTCTTATGAGACGTAACGTTAGGTAACCGAAAAAATAATAATATATCAATTATGAACAATAAAATAATGAAAATTTCATAGGAACTAGCAGTGAGAAAAGTAAGGCAATCTTAACTATCTTTTAGATGATTTCCACAATGTTTGTGTATTTCTGTGGATTATTAAAAAGAAATAAGGTTTACATTTAGGTACTTTTATTTCATTTAATAATTTAGTACATTTTTTTAAAGGATCAAAATTATTAATTACTGGGCAGACCAGGCAAATTTTAATATATACAGGTCCCTCTAATTGAATGAAGAAAGTACAATTTTATGCTAAAGTTCCTATTTGCTTTTTCTGTATTTGTTTAAGAAGAAATTAGATTTTTGGTTTCTTAAACTTACATTATCAACTTTTTAAGCTCGACATACTGTAGACACATAATATTTAACGGATACTGTTACAATGGATACCTAGGTACCAAAGGTTACTAAACATTTTAACCACTGTTATTCTGTCTCATGAATGTTTGTTATTAGTGAAAAGTATATGCCTAAAAAGCAGTTATAAAAATTTTACTTTTTAATGAACAACCAGAATCTTAGGATTAGATTAAACTCATTTACACTATCTTGCCCTTCTTTTATCACAAAATTGGTGATAAGTACATGAAACTATCATACAATGTTTGAAATTTATTTTAAAAAATCTTGTTTTTATTTATTTACAAAGATTTTTGGTAAAAATACAAAACTCACAAAAATATAGACATTTGAATAAAATGCTTATTTCCATATTATATCAGATGATATAAAATCCAATATTACACATTAATTTTAAATATTCTATGGTAGTATCGTTTAATAACCAACAATTTTGTGCAAAAAAAAAAAAAACAGTGAATGCTTGAATTTGACATTTGATGATGTCAACTTTATGGATAGTAACAAAGAATTATGGAAGTCCGGCTCTGACCTACTATTCATTGCGCAAACTCCCCGGGGCCAACCCCCCTATTCCCGCTGCCCTACACGCCTGGACAATTTTGTTCTACAGTATTGGGCTTCCATACACCTTTAAACTTCCTTGGCTATACCCCACAAAGGATCTATACCTATATCTCTTCTCTGAGTTGTTTGCAACGTAACTAAAAAAAATAATAATACCCAAATTATAAGGTATTCAAAAATTATACATCAGAGACAGTACGGATTTCGTCAAAAAAGATAAACAGCCGATCTTCTTTTATTAGTTTCACATAACTGGAAAAATTCCCCTTAGTTGATCTTTATCATCTGCCGTTGACACGGTCACATTTTGAAATATTTTTGCTGCGGAAATTATATCAAAAAAATTTACCTGTTCATATACAACAGAACACATCCTTATTTTTATCTCAAAAACGCGTGTATAATTGCGCAGAACAAATACTTTACTCTTACAGGAAGTATAACCCTTAAAATTATGTTTAGGTTAAAGTTTTAATATATTTTTTGCTACTTTTAACTGATTCCATCTATCTAATCTTGGTCCCGGGAAAAGAGTTGTGCCTTTTAAACCAGTACAGCAAATACTTCAGTTTGTAAAAATAAAAAACATATTCTATACTATCATCCAGAGCTGCCAGTAATTGAATTAAAATAATTGAAAAATCGTATACAATTACTTCTTAGTAATTGGATTACTTTAATTCAATTACTTTCCGAAAAAGGTAATCGTATTTGGATAATCACAAACTACTTAAAAAGTAATTCAATTACTTATAAAGTAATTGAATTACTTAGAAATTAATTCAATTACTTAATAAATAATTGAATTACTACAAAAAATTCAATTGCTTTTCTTTATAGAAAAACTGCCAGAATTTTGGCCAGCCAGGAAAACATCTTCCGCACCAGCGAACGCCGCCTTCGCGCCGATTTGGTATTTTCAATTGATGCTTACCGCCATCGTTTATTTTTTTGTGGAAAAATCTGTTGATGTTTGAGGTAGAATATTTTTTATTTTTTTATTTTATAGTCATTAAATGTTGAACTTGCCGAGAAAGCAGTTTGAATAGTGTGACATGAGCGTAGGATGCATTAGTATAAATATTTGTTGTTTTTTTGGTATGATGGCCTTACAAACTGGTGTATTGGCCACAATATTTTATTTGTTTAATGTATCGTGTTTAATATATGTGGCAATTTAAATAGAGTAATTGCTAAAATATTCAATTACTTTTAGTTTTAATTGATAATTAAATTACTTTTAACAACCATGCTAGTAATTGGTAATCGTAATTTACTACTACTTAAAAGAGTAATTGGTAATTGTAATTGAATTACTTTTTAAAACTAATTGCGACAGCTCTGCTATCATCAAACACGCTAAAATAATGCCCCTAATAGAACTTCATAATTTTATAGAAAAAATTCATACAGAGATACTCTTATCTTTTAAGAAAAATAATAAGAAAAAAGTTAGGTTGGGTTCTTCGAGCATAAACATATAAAGGCAGCTTTACCGCTTGGCCGTGCGAACAAGCGTGCCAGAGAGAAAGAAGAATAGGTTTATCCTCCTTTATCGGCTCCAACGTGCTGATTGGTCGGTTTAAGGGGTATATACCACGCTATGCGTGCTAATAGGTCAGCTCTTCCTGTCGACCAATCAGCACGTTAGAGAAAGAGATAAAATTATACAACTATTCTTCTTTCTCTTTTGTACCCTTGCTCGCAAGACCAAGCAGCAAGGCTGCCTCTATAGGTATGTAACCGAATTTTGGGTAAATTATAAACATCAACGTCCTGCAAACAATTTTTTTTTCTTTTGAAAAATCCAAGTCCCTAGAAATTATTTAACAATGCGCCTGTGTGTTGCCTGTGCCAATAACAATTTTTTCCATAAAATATATTATATATTTATGGAAAAAATGTTATCGCTGCAAACAGCTATTTAGTGAAATTCCTGTTATTTTTAAGCTCAAATCAGCTAGCATTTTTGCCCGCAGAATATTATTAAAAATGTGACCGGGGTACACGGGCTTAAGGCTTTTAATCAGGTCTGACATAATATGCTTCTAAACAACTTTAAATCTTAATTTGGCTCTTCTCTCTTCTTTTTTGGCACAAATACATGATACCATACAGCTTCGAAAAAGCTCAGATTCTTCTTTAAAAAAAAAAACAATATTTCTCCTTTCCAATCTGTATACGCTGTATGTATGCCAAATCAGACCCTGCATGGAATACTGTTTTCATGTTTATAGAATGGTGTCTGTCATTATCATAACTTTTAACATTTCTGACTCTATCAAAAGAAAAGCACATTTCTTTATTAAAAAATTATTTTATTTTAGTTTACGCATTGTTCTTTCATCCCCAGATTTTTGTACTTAGTACTTGCTGATTGCGGAGATCTTTCTCTTTCCTTCAAATATTTAAATCTTTTAATACAGTGTTAATAAACTGCCTCTTAATTTTCCAAAACACCCACGTTACGTCAGACTTTGGGCATTAAGCCTTCGTGGGCTATCTCCAGATATAAAAGGGATAAGACCAAAAAGGATAGATAAAAAAGTGGGGTTAACATACAGGTACCTGAGTTTCTCGTTCGTTGATGACCTTTAACAATGACTTTGACTTTAAACAAACAAATATTTTAATTGTAATTAAGTTGTACATATTTTTTAAAAAAAGTGGGTTTCTGTGTCAAGAAAAATAAAAGTTTAACAAGTTTACCAGACTCAGGCACTTTATTACTTTTAAGCAAGCAGCCACAAATAAAAATGTCAATTCGTTTTGACCTGTCTGGAGTAATGTGTCCTGACTACGCTGTTGCAAAAAAAAAAATTTCTGATGGAAATTTTAGACAAAAACTTCTATAAAAAGACAAGTTAAAGGACTAAAAAGTGTTTCATTTCGAAAAATACACTTGACATCGACAACAGGATGATGCTGGCAGGGTAGTGACCTTAAATCCGATAACTCTAAAAGGTTGCTACAAGAACAAATATTACAAAAGCCAACATAAGAAAACCTATCTTCTGAATCGTACCTTAATAAGACCAATAGGACATATTATCTTAAAATAAAAATTTACCTTGCATTTTCGATAAAACCATTTAGAAGTTAAAATCAGAAAATACCTTTCAATTGGTAAAGCTGATAACCCTATAAGGATGGTCAGTGTCATATCTAGATTTTTTTATCTAAAAGTGAGACAGGGGCCCCACCAAATATATATCAGTTGTTATTGGCGTCGAGAAAACACTTTGGTAAAAAAAATACATTTTGGAATTTGCAAAAAAAAAATTATTTTTTGGAAAATCTCAGTTTCAAAAGCGATTCTTCTATTTGTATTTTTGTGAAGTTGATCAGATTTTATCGCTAAGTCCCATATTTGAAAAATTATGTATTTTCAAAAACCTAGCAGTTAAAAGTTTTTCACTCAACAATTTTTATGCCAATATTTTATACCCCCTAATTCAAAAAAAAAACAAAATTTTTTTCTATTTAAAAAAACCAACTCCAAATTTTTTTCACCAAAGTATTTCCCTTGAGCCCAATAACATCTGCTATATATTTGGTGAGTCCCATATCTTACTTTTTAGATAAAAAATTTAAAAAAATCCTAGATACGGCACTGTGAATGGTCAGATGGACTTTAAGTTTTAAAGTAGGTACATATCAAATCCGCGTAAAAAACATCACATTAGTGGAGCTACTTGGGGATACTTTAAAGTAACTATTGATTTATTTTACGTCACTCGATATTACTTTTTGTTATAAAACTCCTTAACTGAAATTTATATTTAATCATAAGTAATATCAGTTGAATGTCAAGGTTTTACAATATCGTTACCCGATCTGAAATGCTCTTAATATTTTTCATTGTTAAACATAAATCGCTATTATAAGAACGCATCAAGAAATCCACTTCCAAAAAGCCCTTTTATTTGTTAAATGTTCCGACTTTGAGTGACAGAACTCTTGCTTACTTGCTAGTTTCCATTGTTAGTAAGATGGACAGCAATCGCACTAAAGATAAGCCATCTACAAAAGATAGAAACAGCAGTATGAACTTAGAGAACAGAGTCGAACTTAATGGTATCTTCTATTTTTAAATTTTTAGAAAAACACAAAGTAAATAGTATAGCACATAGCACAATTATTATTATCTAAGCTACAAAGACGATTTTTTTGTTGAAACATATTTCTACTTGCGGGTTTTACAACGACCATTTAATTTTGTGGTCGTTACTTTCCAAAACAACTTTAACTTGCATAAACTCATTGTATCCATATCTACAGCAGCTTCGAAAAAGCTTGGATTCCTGTTTCGAGCGAAAAACTATTTCTTCCCTATTAATCAGTATACTCTGGATAACTTCCAAATCAGACCACGTTTGAAATACTGTTTTAATACAGTTTTTCTTTTTATGCAGCAATGTCTATACCTACCTTGCTTTAGCTGTAATTTTTTCAGTTTTTGACTAGTTTTTTACATTTACTGTGCAATACATTTTTTGTCAACTTTAAAAGAAGTCATTTCTATAGAAAATTTTATTTTTTACCAAAAATTCTCTATATATTTTTGCTAAAAATGCATTATTTTTTTAAAATGATGGTAAATTTACCTTGGTCTTAAAAAGAAAAGCCTAAATTTAATAGCACTTTGTGTTTTCTTCATACTTAGAGACCTAAAAACCATAATCAGTCATAAAGTTGCTCTTACAAATTTGTTCCTCATTACCCCTTTTATTTCCCTACAGTCAATAGCCTAAACTCTTGGCACTTTTGAGTTTTATTTAAAGAGCCATTTGCTTAGTTAATGACTCTATTCTTAGAAAAAACCTTCCTTCCAATAGCCCATCGACTAACTCAAGGGAACCCGTCCGTTTCTTACCGGAATTAATTCTTTTGCCCGCTCCTTCATCCTCAAAGTATCTGGACTGTGAAATTTATCGCAGGTAGATGTCTTTCCTTTTCCTCCAAACCAGGCGAATAACTCTAACAAAAGTTGTAGAAAAAGATATGGGAACATAACCAGAAGTTGAGGCTGATTTCGAATATATACAAAATATACGGGTTAGAAGTGGAGAAGTACTTTCTTGCTCGAAAGAGAAATACAAACTGTCTGACGGCAAAATAAGATGATTTTTTGTTTTGTAACACTTGTCCTCTCATATTATGTAGAGTAAAACAATTGGCTGACTTTGTTTGTAACAGTAAACATGATAGCATTTTAAAGTAATAAAGTTAACAAGGGTTTTAGTGCATCAATTTAGTAACAGTCCCACAAAAGATATATCTGCATTACTTTGCGCTTGCTCTTCAAATCTGACTAAGAACTGGCTTGGGAAAATTATTATGACAATGAAGGGTCTATCGTCAGCAAAAAAATATATGTAAAAGGTTATTTTTAGTTCGTACAATTTGTAGCCATAAAATAGGTAAATCTTATAAAATGTAATCAGCATTTTTTTGTAAAAAGCTTTATGTCAATAAATTAAATGTTAATATGCCCGTACCCACAGTTATTATATTTAAATTTCCTAAAGTTTAAGTAAAAAAATATATATTTTTGCATGATTAATGTTTAACCATTGCAAGGTTATCTCTCTAAAATATCTCCAAAAAAGTAATAATTAACTTGGACTTAAAATTTTAATCGTTTCGGCTCTGGAATCTACAGTATTATGAGAACCCAGATCCTGATTGATCGATGACCCGTTCGCTCCATTTTAATCTCTGATTAGCGCGAGGATTCTCTTTATTTGTGTCAATTTAATCAAGATGTTAATTCCGTAAAAAAACGTTTTTAAGCTTGACATAAAAGTAAGTTTTATTTTGGGACCAGAGGAACAGCATAATTACATAAAAAAAATGTATTTTACCGCTATAGACACGTCATTTGGATGTATTTTTTGCTATATTACAAAATATGTTTAAATCTGCGAAGCATGTTTTGGGAAAAAAAAAAAAAAAAAAAAAAAAAAAAAAAAAAAAATTTTTTTTTTTTTTTTTTTTAAAATATAATATATATATATATATATATATATATATATATATATATATATATATATATATATATATATATATATATATATATATATATATATATATATATATATATATATATATATTTTTTTTTTTTTTTAAAAAACTTCTTGGTTTATTTTTTGATGACAGCTGTAAAAGAAAAAATTAACATTATGAAGGGTAGTCCATTAAATCATTTTATTACGATATATATTAACGAAAACAACCCATAAAATTAATAAATTTTACATATTTTCTGCCAACTAAATTGATATTAACCTTAAATATTCATTTTAAATTAATTCTTTTTTGCTGCAAAATTTTTATTGTTTATATTATTAATATTATAATTATTAGTTTAGTACTTTTATTCACTTAGAACATGAGATTGAGAATACCTACACCAATTTACCATTTAAATTGCCCACATTATTTTGAATGACCTGTACTTATATGTCACTAATCCTACTCCCCTGTTGATTACTTTCATTTACTGAAAAGGAAAAAATATATCCTAATATTTTATTTATATTTTAGCCGTTACAATAGGTTAAGATAAATAATTCATTGTAAGTAATATTCAATACAATTTAAACTTAAAATAATATAAAGGCCTGTTTTAAAAACTTAAACTTAAAAACCTTTTTATAAGGTTAGAAGTTCAATAAAATAAGTAATTTGAACTGTCTGCTTTTCTTTATATTGCTTTAATTTTCTTTAATATGTTTGTATTGACACACTTTTTCTAGTATATGATTTGGATTACCCTGTAGATACTTAGCGGCCAGGCAACCTTCAAAGCATAATTCTATCTTCTTAAGGTATTTTTAACCAAATAGCCCAAAACTTCCAGTTTTCTTAATGTGTTTCTTAAATTTATTTAAAGTTAAGTAATTTAATATTATTTTTAATATTTTCCAGAAGCATATTTTAAAGCAGCTCTAACTCAAATATATGGCATTTAACCCCCAAATTTTTGTAAAAAAGGATTCTAACATACTACAACCCAAAACAATTTCACCAATGCCACTTTTAAATGTAATTAGTTCTTTTACTAGGCGCAGAAACATGCAGTTATTTCTTTTGGAAAACCAAAATTATTGTTTAGTTTTATGCACCGAGGATACAGCTATGTTCGTAACTTTCGAAAACAACCTAAAAAAACATTTTAGCTTGTTGTTGGTTTTTGTTGAAGGTTTTTATTTTTGAATTATATTAATTACATCTTTTGCTCCGGTAGCTTTAAAAAAGATTGGATTTCTCTTTAAAGCCTTTATATCTTTGGGTGTCTTTACCTTCTTTTAGATCCACACGGTATCTTAGTACCTAGGCTGTAAGTCCCTGTATACCACCCTAAATAAAAAGAAAGTGGTTCACATATATACCTAGGAATATAATTATCACTTTTATGAGCTACACTTTACAACTTGCTGCCGATACCACCCTTTACATGATAATGCTCTCCAAAAAACAATTAAGCAAACTTATTCTCAATAATTGGTAATTAAAGCCAAATCTCACTGAATTACATTCAAAATGTTGCATTACCTCATACATACAGCAAGAGAAGTCAAATAGGTATCGCTTTTAAATAAGCCCTAACAAGGCAAAACAACTTTAGAGTAACACTTTATTACCAACATAAAAAAACAACTTTATTTTATACAGTATTTCGGAAATGAAAGGAATAAATTTATTATTTCGTAACATTTTGTTTAGAAATAACAACCAAATTTAAACCATATGCTTAAATTGATGACCCTCAGCAATGATACAATGAGATAGGCGAGCTACGAAGTCATCCTGAACGTTTTAAAGAACTTCCGGAGTTATCTGCGCCATCTCGATCCGTATGCGTACTTTGAGTTCATCAATATTTTGTGGTCTATTTTTATACACTCTACTTTTCAAGTTACCCCCTAAAAAAATAAATCAAGTGGAGTGTGACCTGGCGGTGCACCTTCTTGCTGCAGCCACAAATCAACCAAATTTACTTGTCAGTGTTTAAAGAAAGCCAAAAATTAAATAATTATACTTAATAATAATATTAATTAATATTGACACTTTACAAACGTCATTTTTTAAAAAGTATTGATATGGTTGAATAGAGAATAAAAAGACCTTTCAAATGATGTACCGCATCAACCACATTTCCATTTAAAAAAATCATCGATGACGTCATCACGCTTCGACCAATGATACAATAAAAAAGAAATAAATCTAACAGATGGAGCAATTAAATTAAAAATCGACGTGTCCAGTTTTCAAAAAATACCGGGTTTGAAATTTATTCCATGCTTTTTAATGGATAACTTTTTTAGCTAAAAAACTGTTTAAAAAAATATTACTATATTTTGTCAAAATCTTTGATAATAATTCGGATAAAGATTTAAAAAAATTTTTCCATAAAATATTTGTCAATGATTTTATCGAAAAGAGTTAAAGCTAAAAACTCAGCATAAAAAAATAACTTTTGCAGTTAAAGTACAAGATTTGGAGAATTTTAACTTAATACTCAAAACACTAAGCTTAAAAAGTTATGCCATAAAACCCTTAGGCCGTACTGGCCTCTACAACAACATGAAAAGTATGGACAAATTTAATTTCTCTCAAGAATCCCCAAATCAAAATTTTGTACCGCTATTATAAGTAAGAATTATTACGAAAAAACGAAAACAAAATTAAAAGTTTGACACCACTGACTAAATTATCAACTTTTTCAAAAATATGGTTTACGTTAATTATTTTTCATTTCGCTAAAAATTTTATTCTTCTTTCCCATTACTTGTTATTATACATATTTAAATCTCTTATATACTTTATCATTTACAATATAAAGTATAAAAATTAAATCCAACCTAATAGACCTAGTAATTTTCATTTTTCTGAGCTAGATATTTTGCTCCTAAAAATTTGTACCAAAACTTTAACGAGTAAATATTTCCACATTTTATTAAAATTTACATACTAAAAATGTAATCTTATTTAAGTGAGTAAATTAACATTTTTGCTTAATTAAAATAATTTAATAAACCTAAACAGGAAAAAACGAAATCTCGCTTGCTATGCTCCATTTAAAATTTTGTATTATAAACGCAGCAGCAGCGTTTAAAAATTAAAAATATATTTCCGTTAAACTCCGTTACACGGGCAATTAAAAACATTAAGAAAAGCTTTTAAAACGGGTAATATTCAGTAATTAGAGCGGCTGCTTAATAACCTTAACCGGTGGTCTTTTTTATTTTTTAAACAATAACTTAAGTAATGAAACTCTAAGATTGCAAGACACGTAGCCGGAAAAATTATTTAATGTTATAATTAGACATTGTTAAAAAGTCATAAGCAATATTTTAAACACTTTATTTTTGCTCGTTTTGTATCCTCTTTGTTACAAGAAGTTTAAAACATTATTTATAATGATCATTAGTTGCAAATGTTTTTAAAATCGTAGTAGTGCGAGGGGGATTTCAATAAGATCAGAAATATAGAAAAAACTTCTCCCTCAATTAATTTTTTGGAAGGGAGACTTCTTACATCTGGTCTTGGGATTTTTTTTAAAAGACAGCAAATTACGATTAGTATCTTGATCTTATTAAAAACCAATTTTATTTGGTGCAAACATTTTAAGCAAAAAACGGTTAAAAATTTTCTGCACTAGAAGCGTTTAAATTCTTTGACAACACAAATCAATATGAACCTTGTTAATAATAATGTAACTAAAGAACAATTCTTGATTTCTTTACTGATTAAATCAGGAGATAACAATATTTATTTTTACCATGATAAATACTTTTGATTATACTTATAAAAATGTGTATTTTAAATTTTTTAAATTTTTCTAAATTTTATCCTAGAATGAAAAAATTTAAATTACCTGGTTTAATTTTGATCTTTTTAAAACCTAACTAGGTAAAATATTTTTTCTTAAAATATTACCAAACAACCCATCCTTTGGATACTGTGCCTTTTATCGAACCATAATTCATCAAGGTAAATTATGGATCTGTTTTCTAACTTATATCTTTTAATTTATTGAAGGTAATTACATCTCCAAGTGCGTTATCTGTGCGATTCCATTACTACTTGTCTTTAGTCTATTTTGCGTTATTTAAATCCCATTTTACAAACATCTCTATAGAGGATTTGTAAAATAGGGTGGTTTCGTCTTCGTCTAGCTTCTTTTTCAGTTTATCCAAGATAGGAACAACTCCCTTTTTATAAAGACAATATATTTTTCTTCTTATTAGGTCCTAATCACTATTGTCTATACAGTGAGATTGAAAATCACTAGGTTTTTTTTTCTTTTGTTCAATTCTTCACTAATAATAATATCCCTTATCGATAATATTGGAGTTTTTGTAAGTAGACAGGTTTTTTTAAAGCTTCTTGTCTAATTAATCCTCTACTGATTAAAGTTTCATACACATTTTTCACAACCTGTTTTGCATCTAATGACAAATGATTTCGACGCGACATAAGGTTTGTTCCAACAAGAAATCCGGTATCGTTTCGAAATCGTTTTTGAACTGTTTTTTGGTGCGCTTAGACGCATGCGCGGCCATAAAATAGTTTCGTGACGGTGAAAAGTATAAACGTTGGATCGCTTTGCGGATCGTTTTGGACTGTCAAATCAAAAGTTTTTGAATTTTTTTTTTTAAAAAAATATAACCCTACTTTTCTACTTATTATTTTTGTGATCAAAGTTAGCAAATATCACTCATATTTTCGTCACTTATCTTTAAAGATAATTAAATTTAATGATGTGCTTAGGAGGTGTAAATTAATGTTTTGAATAATTAAACAAGCGAGGAAATAGAAAATGCTAAAGCACGTTGCACGCTATTCGCTAAATTAAAATTAGGATTATGCAGAAAAATTAAATTAAGTTAAAGTACCAAGAAAAGATAAACATTATGTGATCAAATGGTCTTAATTATACACATAAATTAAAAATTAAGATAATTTAAAAAGATAAACAACTTTTAACTTTCTTAACTTATTTTAATTTTTTAACCTTATCATAAAAAAGAAATAAAGGTTTCCTTTTTTAAAAAAATTAAACACCCCCACAATAACATCATAAAATAGGCTTACAGAAACTCGTCTTTCCCATGCCTTATAAAAAAATGTAACAAAATTATATATTTTTAGACAAAAATATTTATTTAAAAGTTAAAAATTGGGGGCAGCTGCCAGGGTATAATAAAATAGAAATCACGAAAACCGTATTAAAGTGATTTGCCCTACGTTTTCAAATTTTTTTTTGTTATTTTTAAACTGGGCATGTTTTCACAAAATGTCTTAATTTATAATAATTAATTTTTTTTTTAACTTAAATTAAAAATTTTTTTTGCATAATCCTCCTTAACAGAAAAAAATATGAAGATAAAATATGAAACAGTAAACATAAAACAGCTTTTTAAAAAAAAACCCCAAAAAAAGGGTTTTTTAAATTTGGCCATGTATCAGAATTACCCTAAACCGTAACAAACGATCCCAAGTTTTGTTGGTAACAAACAGGATCGTCCGAAAAAATTCGTCTTGCTGGAAGCACTTTATTTACTGCGCATGAAGGGATCGGGGGCGGTTTTTCGACGTGCTGGAACAAACCTATAGTTATATCCTCCTGCCACTAAAATATTAGCCGAAATATTTAAATACCTGGTCAATACTTAAGAAATACCTGGCCCACCCCTGTTATTATGAAATAATGGGTTTACCCAATAACAATAGGTAATAAAATCGTTAAAGGTTTATTGGGGTAATGTCCGTGAAAAGCCATAGCGATATACTTTGAGACAGACTATACAAAATTCTATCATATACTCTTTTTGCATCATAATTTTACTTTTTTGCAATATTTTGACAAGGGTTATCACAAAAAACAAAAAAGAAATTTAATATTTTAAATACATAATGCAGTGATCGCAGTGGGCCAACACTTTTTTTATATTTTTTTATAAGCCTCAAATTCCTTGGAGGTACCGGGTTCTCTAAAATAAAGATTGCGGCCATATTCTTTAAAATATACTTTTTCCAAAAAAAGTTATTTTGCATGTCTATATTTTGTATCTAATAATAAGTTCTTATTATTTAGAAGTTCTATAAAAAATCAAGGTAAAATCATAATCTCGGCACTATGTATTTCCGAAAATATCAGTTGTACTAACCTATCATGTGTCTTAAGTAAAGTAAGAGGCAATTTATGAAGAGATTTGGAAAAGACTGTAAGATCTCCGCACACAGCAGGTTCCACAGTGAATATACTTTGGGGATAAAAATACAGTGCGAGTCTCCTAACTTGAAATAAATTAAGTACATCAAACAAGGTTGTTTTTTCGGAAATATGCTCGGACACGTCCATTAGTATTCTAAATTGCGCTCTTTTTGATGCAACAAAATTTGATACGGCATGTCCCAAATTTGAGATATGACGTCATCTAATTTTTTTTTTAATGGCATTACTAATTTTTTTAAGACTATGTAAAGAGTATATTAAGTTACACATGTGTGCCAAATTTCAAATTCTTATTTCTTGTCTTTTAAAAGATATTTGACGAACATCTAATTTAAACACTAAAGAAATCTAATACGATTTAATTTAACGTCTAAATAACAAATCTCAGCCCGACAAAGAAGAATAACAATACCTTTTAAGCTGCATAAAAATTAAATTGAATTTAATTAGATTTCTTCATTCTTCAAATAAGATGTTTTGTCAAATATCTTTGATGTGACAAGAAATACAAATTTAAAATTTGGCACACATGTGTAACTTGATATACTCTTTAAAAATAGTCATTAAAAAATTAGTGTTACCATTTAAAGAAATAGTCGCTGACTTCCTATCTCAAATTTGGGACATGCTGTATAAAATTGTATTACATTAAAAAGAGCGCAATTTAAAATTCTAATCGACGTGTCCAAGCATATTTCCGAAAGAAAAAACTTTGATTTAGTCAATTTATTCCAAGCTAGAGACTCGCACTGTATAGAGCCTTAGAACCAGAGCTGTCAAAACTTGAAGTACTTTAAGTAAAATTTTACTTGAAATACTTTTTTGTACTTTAAGTACTTTTTATTAGGAGGTCCTTGTACTTGTACTTGATTACTTTTTATGAAGATACTTGGATTTTTACTTGATTTGACCAAGTAAATTACTTGAAGTATTTATTTAAGTACTTGAAGTATTACGATGTACTTGAAGTACAAAAAGTACTTCAAGTAAAAAAATACTTTAAGTAAAAAAATACTTCAAGTAAATAAAAAGTACTTGAAGTAAAAACAATACTTCCAGTAAATAAAAAGTACTTGAAGTAAAAAATCAACCAAGTACTTGAATTTACACGCCTTAGATAATCGTACAAACAAGTTAAAACAAGAAATATGTGCAACCGCTGCTGTTTCTATTACAGCGCTTATTTGAATTGGATCCAACAGCAAGACAAGTGTAACAAGTGTAAAATCCTTTATTTTCATACCCAGTTTGTTATATTTAATAATGATTACTAACAGCCATTTTTCATGACAATTTTATTATCGAACGCATTGAGGATACGAAACAGTTTCCAAATCACTCCCGAAAATGTCAAAAACTTGACAGTTCAAGAATATTCTATTGGTGCGATTTGACGTTTGATGGAGCGGTTCCCCAACTATTTCGTATTGTGAATGCGTTCATTATTACCTTTATTTGAACGAAAACCCCTGTATTTTAATAGGCAACATAAACAAAATTTCCACTAATAAAATGGAAACGACATCAAAATTGAAGGTTGTTCTGCCTGGATTTTGTGTTGATGGAAAATTAAAATATTTCCCAAGAATACCAACTTTCTGTAGGCACCCATATGAAAACCCTTGCTTTTGACAGATGTATGGGATGCCAACGGGTGCCAACGCCAACCCGTTGGCAACCACAGGGAGAAACCCATTTTGGGAAAAACCAATATTTCCTATAATAGTTTAAGGCCCAAGCGCTCACCCGAGTACGGCATTGTAGGCCTGTTGCCATAAATTTTACATTTTACAAACGGGACACTTAGCAAACCTACTTTTTTCCTAACTATAGTTTTTACCGACTGGCCTACTTTCCAATGACGTAGCGCTTAGTCCTTAAAGCTTTTAGGAGTTGTTGGAAAACCCCGTTTTGAGGAATAAACCCTCTAACTTCCTTACAAAAAATACTACTTAAGTATAATTTGTTATACTTGAAGTACTTTTAATTACTTCAAGTACTTTTATATACTTCAAGTACTTTGGTTTACTTGAAGTACTTTGTTGTACTCCAAGTACTTTGTTTAACTTCAAGTACTTTGTTTTACTTCAAGTACTTTGTTTTACATCAAGTACTTTGGTTTACTTCAAGTACTTGGATTTACTTACTTCAAGTAAAATACTTTGACAGCTCTGCTTAGAACTAAGTATCGTGGATGACGGATTTATAGATGTTTAACCCATGTTATCTCCCCCTTCCGCCAACGCTGTCTAAGAACTGAAAGATGCAGATATTGCATTTTACAGTACCTTTAGACGACGCGGTAGTGCCACTACGGACCTTATACCAATAACTATTACTTCTGAACTACCCCCATTAACGTCTGGGCAATGTCAACCAGACGGGTCATGCAGTTTAACGTAGGTTCCGAACCACACACAACGACACTAAGTGTTTATTTGCGTTCACGCATAGGCCGGATGGGAAGCTAAAGCTTTTTCAAATAAACTACAAAGGTTTGCACAAGAGCTGATAGAGAAGAAATTATATTGACTCATTCGTTGGAACAAACGCTGTAAAAATACATATAGGAAAACAGATTCTTGCATCTTGCTAATTGACATGAAAAGATACTTTTTGCTGCTGCGTTAATATACAAGAAATAATTCTCGCTCCTTGTCATATATCTAATTACCATAATTTAGTTTGCAGGCGCACGAAAAGTATTTTCATTACATTTTAACAAATTTTTCCTTTTATTTTGTTGTTATCGTACTCCTGTTGGTATATTAAGCATCCCCATTAATTTTCAGCATATGTTCTCAATCACCCCTGTACAATACATTTTAAAGTACAAGTATAAAAGAAACAGTTTATCACAAAAGATAAAAGAAATCATAATATGGATATACTTTATAAACGTAAAAATCCTATAATATAATTAAAAATTAATTTACTATATAACAAATAATTTCTTGTACAAAGTTTAATAATCCTAGTTCTACTTAATTAGCAATTTCGTAAAGTATCTTGACTTTGATCTGCCTAAACGTCAAACATCAAACTATCGTTAATATTAATTAATTAATTTTAATATATACTCAACCCAGATAAACTGGGTATCTAATTAAATTAACTGTAGAAATTACCAACATTCCATTTGTACTATTTTCCCAAATTACGGCTGAATGTACGCACACGCTATGGATTAATGTAGCAGAAAGTTTTAATAAAGCCTTTGGTATTTGTCGCTTTTACTTCAACAGCAGGTATTTAAAAACGGAATGGTGCGCAACATATTTGGTGAAGTTTCTTTATGAAGTAAAGTTATTTAAGGTATTTTTAGTCATAGATATCTAATATACGCAATATTGAAAAATGGGGTTCTGCGCACTATTTACAGCGATTCTATTTCGGAACAACAAAACAATTTTTAAAATATCGAGTTTTGCCTATAAATCTTTATCCCTGGTTGCTAATTTAAAAAAAGTGGCAGTTTTACGTCTATAATATCAATACAAAATAAATTTCAGTAGAAATTTTACGCCTGTTAAGTTTAACTAATTAAATGCAACCAGAACCAATAGACAGTACTTATAGGTAATGTTAAAAGCACTTAAATTATAAGAACCAGGGAGTTAATACGATTCATCCCTTTATGGAACGTTTAAACCATAAAAGTAGGTATCTAAAAAATGCGGCTTAAAATATAGTTGGATGAGTATAAAAATAAAAATTCGGTGCTTTTAAAAGAAAAAAAACATATTTGGAGATTGTAGGGCAGGATCGGATAGTGAGGCACAACCGGATCATGCCGTAAATTTTGTCATTCTTAGATAACACGTAAATTATCATTTCTACACTCAAGCAATTTTCTGTAAAAATTGTCGCTGTCATTCATTGCGCAATTTCTTTGCATTTTGGCCGCATTCGGTTTTGTGTAGTGTGATGTAATATTGCATCAATTTGCAGATACGAAAATCGTAAGTAAATCTGTTTTTCAATTGTTAATTAAGGTTTCTCATGATAATTAGTGTATACATCAATGCTGTACCTCATCGCAAATAAAAAAAGGCATTCCTTTTTTTCAAATTCTATTACCAATGGATCACGTGTTCTCGGGGCACAACCGACGGGGTACAATCGGATAAAAATCTGATATTGCTCCATACCGTTCAGTTGTGCCCCACGATGTTTTTTATAATTTTTGTCCAAAAAAATTGTACGAAATTACAAAAGGCGGTCTAATCGTTAAAACTGGGAGGAAGAATACAGGCGAAGAGCTATAGAGGAAGTACAAAATAACAAAATGGAAATCCAAAGAGCTGCGACTACCTATAATGTTCCAAAATCGACGCATCATGACAGATTGAAGAAAATTAAAAAAAGTAAATTTTTGTTGTTTATGATACCCTAAATTGTACATACGTTCCAGTATCTGATAAATTGTGTTTTTTTTTTATCAGAATTAGACCGTAGTTTTGATAGTGGCGAATTATGAAATATTGGGGCATAATAACTATTAAAGATGTTATATTCTTATACCGATGCGATCTTTTATATATAATTTTATTTTCGTTTATTTTCGACATGGGGTAGTTCAAAAAAGTGTTTAATAAATATCAAAAAATTGAATAAGTAAAATAAATCAAAGAAATGAAATCCAGACTGTTTGGCTTAAGTATCAGGGACTTACGGTATATTGCTTTTCAACTAGCTGAGAAAAACCACTTGACACACAATTTCAATCGTGATAATAACATGAAGGCATCCCGACTTACCACTCCGTACTCCAGAGCCAACGTCCACGGCACGAGCAATAAGGTTTAATAAAGTGGTCGTAGACAAATTCTATAAACCCTTGGGACCCTTATAGACAAATATAAGTTTTTGCCCTCAAGAATTTACAATTACGATGAAACTGCAGTGTCAACAGTGGCAAAGAGTCACTCCAAATAATCTCCCAAAAAGGAAGGCGTCAGGTAGGTGTGTTAACTTCGGCTGAGCGTGGACAAACAATTACAGCGGAGTTATGTGTTTCTGCGACATAACATTACCGTCCCCTATTTATTCTACCCAAAGTAAGGATGGAGCCAGAACTTTTGAAAGGAGCTCCCCCTGAATCAATAGCTGTATGCCATCCTAGTGGTTGGATGCAAAGTGAAATATTTCTTCAGTGGATAAAACATTTCACTAAATACGCTAAACCCTCCGTTGACGATCCCGTGTTCCTACTACTGGATGGGCACACAACGCACACAAAAACATTCCTGCTATTGACTGGGCTCGAGGTCATGGTATTGTGATGTTGTGTTTTCCGCCACACTGTACCCATAGACTTTAGCCTATGGACGTGGCGTTTATGGGTCCGATCCCTTTAATAGAAAAATCGAATTTCCTTATTTCGCCTGAAGCCGTGTTACGTGTTTCCTCATGTCGATGTCGTTCGAAAACAAGTTGAAAACAGGAAAAGGGGTAAGGCAGCTATACTAACAAGCACATCGTATAAAAATGAGCTATTAAAGTTGGAAATTGCAAAGTCAGTGAAGAAAATTACGGGGGTAAAAAGAAATATTGGTAATGAAGCAAGAAAAAACACCCTTAAGCAAGCTCGTCTTAAAAATATAGCAACTATGCCAAAAGAAAAACAGAGGGTGAAAGAAATATTAGCAGTTCAGAAAAAAGTGAAGCTGAGAGTGACTCAGAAAGTTCTGATGTTCATTGTGTCTATTGGCATGAATATTATAGCAAAACAACTAAGAGCAAAAGTTGGGCTCATGAAAGCTGCACGAGGTTGCCAAGTGAAGATTTGGATCTGTTTGTATGCAATAAAGGTCTCCATCAGGCTTAAAAATTGTATTCGATTATGCCCCATAGGACATAATATATATATATATATATATATATATATATATATATATATATATATATACCGAGTGACGAAATCATACAGCCCTTTATTTTCTTCAATGAAAACGTATGGCTTTCAAATTTCAAGATGACATATTATATCATAAGATGCCGATTTTGGATAGTATAACATGAGTCTATCACTTCCGGTTTAACCGGAAACAACATCAATTTTGATTTTTTTAATGGAACACCCTGTATATTTTTCGGAATTTGGATTCTACAGATCATTTCTACAAATAAAATCTATATTATATCCTATACCTACCTCTGCTTTTTTTTTGAGAAAAGGGCGATTGAAGATGTCCAAACGACCGCACATTATACAGTTTTATGGGAAAACAAATAAATGTTATAAAAATTTTATATGTTTAATTTAATTCATCCTAAAGACCCTATCTGTGGGGGTCATAATAAAACTACTTCCGGCTTTACCGGAGGTGCTGCGAAATTGACTTTTCTAATAATGTTACTTCAAAAATTTTAATGCAACACCTTGTATATTTTTAAAATTTGATTCTACGGCTTATTCCTAATATAAAATCTATATTATATCATATACCTATCTTTGTTAGTTTTTGAGAAAATTGTTTGCCCCTATAACTG
>JAHBCN010015255.1:0-21264 GCA_019359885.1 Listronotus oregonensis
TTTTCATTTCTTCACTTATCATTTGTTTATTTTCAATTTTGGTATTATTTATTAATAAATAGTCAATATTAGATTTGTTACTTTTAGATTTTGCTGTTAAAAGTAAATTTATATTTTCCCAAATTTTCTTTTGATTACCACTATCAAATACCACTTAATTATGGATACTTTTTCGTCGATTGAATAATTCATATTTTTTCAAATACCGACTGTCACTGATTTATTGACACTTTTTCTCATGTCAGGGACAATATTCATTTTACTGGTGCCTGTTTGGTTTTACCTGAACCGAAAATTTGGTAATTTTGCAATTCCATTTAATTGAATAATTCAAGATTCGCTTATTAAAATTTTTTTGAAACTTGGCACGAGGGTTTGTCAGATTAGTCTCTTCAAAAAGTTATCTTACATTTTTTCCTGTAAAATGTACAAGGGAGCCAATAATTAACTTCCTTAAAATTTGCATGGGATTTTCTATGTTACGCGTAGCATCATGCGAAAATTATTCATTTAAAAAAAAATATACCCAGACGAATATTTATTTGTTATTTATACAGTAACCATATAGTCACAGCGTTTTTAATTATTCTAAATTTTAGGTTACCTGCGCAAAATTCTTTCCAGTCAGCGAGATGATTGCCTCTTGTTCCGAAGATAGATCGATAAGAATATGGGACTACATATCTGGTCAGTGTATTCACACCTTTACCAAATCCAGTGGGGGCGCGCCTACCCATCTAGCACTACACCGCAACGATAACACTTTAGCAGCCAGCACCAATACTGGCTCAGTACGAGTATATGATATTAGAAACCAAAAGTTGCTTCAGCACTATTCTGTCCATTCAAGCACAACATGCGTGGACTGGCACCCCAAAGCGAACTATCTTTTATCGAGTGGTGCCGACCATAAATTAAGAATTATAGATATATTAGAGGGCAGGCCAGTATATACATTATGTGACTCAGCCGAGATCACAACTTGTAAGTTTAGTTCGGATGGAGAGTTCTTTGCATCTGGATCGAAGGACAAAAGTATTATAGTGTGGAAGACTAATTTTATTCATTAGATTTAATAATTTGTTGTTGATTATGTGCTCTTTAATTTGCTGTTTAAAAAATTTTTAATATGACCAAAGACAATACTTGATATAAATTTCAAATAAAAAATCATATTTAAAAATAAAACTTCACCATTTTGTCAAGAATATTGTCTAGCAGTATTACCGCATAGAAAGGAATAGGATAAAAAAAGACTTAATACTCACTGACTATGAGTGAAGAAAGCTATTAACTTTATTTTAATAATATGTGTTATCCGATGCGCTAGTTTAGGTCCTTAAGTGTTTATTTTGTATTTTTATATTGTGATACATATTTTTGTAAATACATATTTTTATCCAAAAAGTAGTTGTCTTTACTTCTCTTACAAAAATTTATTTCATAGTTTACAACATCCATAGCACTTTATTGGCGAAGATGCTCACTAAACATGCATTGTATAATATTTCTTATACAGGGTGTCCCAAAATATGTGGGCAATCCCTTGAAATCTGAGAAAACCAAGGAAGTTTAAAGGTGTATGGAAGCCCAATACTGTAGAACAAAATTGTCCAGGCGTGCAGGGCAGCGTTTTTTTTATTTTTTGCACAAAATTGTTGGTTATTAAACGATTCTACCATAGAATATTTAAAATTATTGTGTAATATTGGATTTTATATCATCTGATATAATATGGAAAGAATAGATGGCGCCACTTTATAGCCTTCTATTTAAATGGTCGATATTTTTGGGAGTTTTGTATTTTTACCAAAAATATATGTAAATAAATAAAAACACGATTTTTTAAAAATAAATTTCAAACATTGTATGATAGTTTCATGTACTTATCACCAATTTTGTGATAAAAGAAGGGCAAAATAGTGTAAATGAGTTTAATCTAATCCTAAGATTCTGGTTGTACATTAAAAAGTGAAAATTTTTATAACTGCTTTTAAGGCATATACTTTTCACTAATAACAAACATTCATGAGACAGAATAACAGTGGTTAAAAATGTTTAGTAACCTTTGGTAACTAGATATCCATTTTAACAGTAACCGTTAAATATTATGTGTCTACAGTATGTCGAGCTTAAAAAGTTGATAATGTAAGTTTAAGAAACCAAAAATCTAATTTTCTTTTAAACAAAATACAGAAAAAGCAAAAAGGAACTTTAACATAAAATTGTACTTTCTTTTATTCAATTAGAGGGACCTGTATATATTAAAATTTGCCTGGTCTGCCCAGTAATTAATAATTTTGATCCTGTAAAAGAATGTACTAAATTATTAAATGAAATAAAAGTACCTAAATGTAAACCTTATTTCTTTCTAATAATCCACAGAAATACACAAACATTGTGGAAATCATCTAAAAGATAGTTAAGATTGCCTTACTTTTCTCACTGCTATTTCTTATGAAATTTTCGTTTTCTGTAATTCATAATTGATATATTATTATTTATTCGGGTACCTAACGTTACGTCTCATAAAAAGCACCTAATTTAAATATAAGAAATACTTACCTAAAGTAAAAAATTCCGGGTATGTTACCCTTAGATTTGCAAGATAAAACCATACAACCTCTAGTCATTTTGTTACGATATTATAAGTAACAAACAATAAACACAAAATTATAGTCACAATTTAATAAACACTAATCACTAAAAACTTCTGCAACCACAAAATATAATCACACAAAGCAAAACAATCAAAACTAATACGGCTTTCATAAAAGTATCATGTGTTGCCTAACTACACACTGATTTATCAGTGTGTAAGTAGGCAACACATTAAATTATTTCGTGGAATTTCGTTATTGCGCAAAATCGGCGAGGCCAACTCTGACAGTTATTTTCATACTGGGCTGGACATTTTTTGATCGAATGGGCCATAGCATTGGGCTTCCATACACCTTTAAACTTCCTTGGAGAAAACCTAAAAATATTATGACAAGTTCCCATAAACTTTTTTCCTTAATGGACGCTCCTGGAAATCATTTTTTTTTAACTTTTAAAATACTGGGCATAATTTAATATTTTTTAAAAATAAAGGTTACTTGATAAGTTTTTCTAAAGGAACCCATTAAATCATATTTGGCTTATTTAATTTGCCAGGGACGGACTAGCTCTGACACAATAATAGCAATTTTTTTGCACACCCCGTATGATAAAGGCTCAACAATATTATTTTTCCATAACTTTAAGAGTGCATTTACGCTACACCTTAAGGGTCGGGCGAAAGGACGTGGAGCCGGTGGGCGGAGACAAACTCCCACTATCACAATTGTCGTATAGCCGCATTAAAAATATTTTATTTAGGTTCTTCCAAATTCGGTGTATCAATGCGTTCTTGTTTCCGATTGCAAGCCTACAGGAGATAAAGTTTTTCGGTAGCTATTTTTCACTTAAATGACGTAAATTATACACCATTTTAAGGGTAAGGAAATAATCTATGCCTCTGCTGTAGCGGATTTTTGAAATACAAGTCGAGTTAAGAGAAAATAGTTTCTAAACATAACCGATTTTAGGGTGACTTTCACTCAAGGAAATATTAAAAACTAAATCCAAATGTAAAAAACTATTACAGCAGAAGCCTAGATTTAAGTGTTGGCTTTCATATAGTTTTTGAAAATTATCAATAACTTATACCGTTTTTGAGAAAAACATTATGTCCCGAACCCCAAATTGGTTCCAATTTTCGCGGCGCGAATGGACTCAAACTTAAAAATGGTATTTTTAATTGACATCGATAAAATCAACTGTTAACGAGAAATAAAATATTATGGTTGGTAAAGTTTTTTTACATTATACAGAGTGTTTTCTAATTGAATGTCAATATTTAAAGAGGTCCCTAAATGTGGGTGTAGGCAAAAAAATTTTTGATACCGTCATTCACATTTCCCAGCAGAATTTCTAAAATATTTTACTACTGAATGCTAGGTTCTTGCATCAGTACTTCTTATCATGTAACAAATTAGTTTTTAAATAAACTCCTTAAATTTAAAATTGGTTTCAAAGAAATACTATTTTTTTACAAACGTCCAACGAACTCAAGGACTAGAATTAACGCAACGCCAGTTTGTAGGCAGGGTGTTTGGTATAGTGATCTGTTTGTTTTTGTTTTGGAAAAACGTAAACAAATTGCCAGATTTTAAAAACCAAAATCATGAAATTACCTTGAAAATGTAATAAAATTATTCAAAAATATTGGTTTTTGTGTTAATATAGGCAACATTGATTTAAATATAACAGTTCCAAGCATTCGTTTAATAAAAAATGATAGTAAATCAGGTGTTGTACGGCACTCCAATATCAGTTTATCTCTTTCTAGTAGGTTGTATTATTCAATAACTTGTTTTGTAAACTGACTTGATCAACAGCAATCGAATTGGGCATCTAAAGTAAATTTCATGTCTGTCTGTCACTTCAGATAACAAACAAAAACAGTTTTCCGGCTTTAAAATTAATTTTTAACAGTAAATAATCATCGATTTATAAAAATGTAATTTATGGGGTAATGCCATAAACATTGAAAAAGTTATTATTTCCGGAGTGATGTTATTTAGTGTGTTGTTGTGCCGTGTGTTTACAAGAACTATCCCTCCTTGCCCCCCTGAACATATTAATGCCAAACAAGGTTTGTTTACTTTATTTCTATTCAAGAATTCGTTGCAAACGTCAGTAAAAGTTTGATTTTTAATGCTTGCTGTCAGTGTCTAAAATGTCATTTTATGACACTGGTGTTAAAAGTAATTACTTTTAGCACTTATGCTAAAAGGGATTTACTTTTAACACAGATAAGAAATTACAGAAATACAGGAATAGGTAATAGACGTCAACGCCATCTACTGACCAAAGGCGAAGCATACTCCTCTCAACTTACGAAACATTTTTCGCGAACTAACCGTTAACTACCGTATCCTCTCTGCTGTTCTTTAGCATAGGTTAAAAAGAAATAGTCAAATAAACGGGTTCAACGCTATGTCGCAAAATTGATGACGTATCGAAAAATTTACTGCAACTGTACAAATTGAGAGGGTAGTTCACTGTAAGTGATGGCGTTCAGTCAACCTATTCCTGTTTCAATGCGTACTGAATAAAGGTATTAGGATTTTAGAGATTTTCGCCTTCGACTAGCTTGTCTGATGAGATCTGATATAGATCGAAACCGGTCACAAGATGTTAGGTGAAATCTCTACAAAGTTAGTTAAGAAATTAACTACACCAAATTACAGAAATGTAATACTTAGATCAAAATAAATCATTTATTCAATTAAAAGTACAATTACTTAAAATACAATTAGAATAAGAAACTCCATGGGCAATCTCATTGGTGGTTATTACATAATTTACTTTGGTAAGATATGTACCTGGGCAGGTTTTAGACAAAATATGATTAGCAATTTTCTTTTTTTCTTGTAGCGAGTCTTCTACATAACCCTTTGCTACTGTACTGGACTTCCATCCAGCGTGTCTCTTTTACTTTTTTACTGGCATTCTTTCTACTAACATTTCGTATGCAAATTCGTATGCAATTTCATGGATAAATTAAATGAAATTAGATTTTAAAAACAATAATAATGTCGACGATAAAAAATCATTAATTTTTATTTTGTTCAAAGGCATGGAACACTCCGCTTTCGGCGTCGTGTTCCAAACTTCCCTTCTCACAAAATAAAATATCACTTTTACACTTATTACATAAATAACTCTGTTTTTTTTTAATGTAGATATGCTAAGAGAATAAAATTTTACAAAAAAACGCCGTCGCTTCATTTTATAATCTATATTACAACAAAATAAAACAACAAATATATTACTGAAACAATAATTATATACAGGAAAATAAAATAAAATATAAACGAGTATCTTTATTTCTACATAAATAACCAATAGCTTACTAAATAAAAATATGTATTTTTAAATATTCTGGACAACTAAAATAATGCTAAAAATCGTGAACACAATTTAGATACCTTTATTTTATAAAATTCTTGTAGAAAAACCGTTTGGCCAACCAAATAGTAGGCATATTATCTAACGAAACTGAACGACCTAGAAATAACCCACTGTTTATTTTATACAGACAGGTCCACTGTAGTAGAAACATAAGAATCACTTAGGCGAATTGACTTACATACGTCTGACTCGAGCTAGCAAACAAAACTCGCAAAAACGATGCGATAAATGTTGAATGTTTTTAAAGATTTAATTTTGAATTTAAATATTATTTGCTTTCTTGCAGCCGCAGCCATTGCAAATACGTGGTAAGTTCTCTTGGAAACTCGTTTCTTCACTAAAAATAAATAATAATGGACGTTTACGAACTTCGTGAAAAGGTTCAAATTGAATTTTTGGGCTGGTATGGTGGGAGAACACCTTATTGGACCATTTTTTATTGAAGGCAATTTAACTGCAGCAATTTATTTGGATCTGTTACAACAACAAATTGTACCGGCAATTCGCCAATTATTAGGAGTAAGATTTGGTAATATCTGGTTTCAGCAAGATGGTTGTCCCGCTTACAATGGACAAGGATATTTGAACAATACGTTTCCTAACCGTTTGATTAGTGGACGTGGAACCATTTTGTGGCCCGCGAGATCACCAGACCTTGCTCC
The DNA here is from genome assembly GCA_019359885.1 of Listronotus oregonensis. Classification (NCBI taxonomy): domain Eukaryota; kingdom Metazoa; phylum Arthropoda; class Insecta; order Coleoptera; family Curculionidae; genus Listronotus; species Listronotus oregonensis. The sequence continues at coordinate 6,663 of JAHBCN010015255.1, forward strand.
TAATGATTTCTCTTTGTGGGGTTATTTAAAAAATAAGGTTTATGGTCATGATAGGGCTAATAATTTAAAAGAACTTCGATTAAAAATCGAAGAAGCTTTTTAAACTATCAGCCCCAATATGCTAACAAATGTTAGACGGGGTTTTTATGATCGTTTGGGATATTGCCTTGCGCAAGAAGGTTTGTTTGAATATTTATTATAATTTCATTTAAGAGTATTTTTTATGTTTATAATTATTTATTTTTCATTGCGTACTATTTTAATTTTAGAAATGAGTTTTGGGTTTAGAGAACTTACTTTTTATTTTGCTTTGGCAATTAATGAACTGATAAATAAAGCTGTTGGTATTTAATTCCCCATTTATAAATAACGGTATTAAGTATCAACTGTTTTCTCAACAGATTAGACCGCATAAATTTATTTTTCGTAATTTTCAAGCGCGCCTTAAACCATACTACACACCCGTCCGAAAGCATATTACAAACTGAGATCTCGTTCGGTTAATCAATCATGCATGACGATGTTTATCGATGGAAGCGGACAGTAGTAAATTCATCAGTTCCCTGCCTATGTTTCTACTACACTGGACCTGTCTGTATATCTAACGAAACTGTTTTTAAGAACTTTTAAGGTTAGTCGTATGGAAATTAGAGAGGGAAAGGAGCACTCACTTTTATTGCTGTTTTGCTCAAAAAGTAGCTTTAAACAGGAGGCGCTGGTCTAGCTGATCTGACCAATGAAAACCAATATATAAAGAGTGAAGTTTAAAACAGCGAGAATACTGGTTTAGAACGGGTCTCGAGATCACCAGCGCCATCTGAATTTATTGCAATTGAGGGCCATTTTTGTAAATAGAGATGGTGATCCTGGTCTCTAATATCCATGGTTGGTTGGGAAAAAACTGGGTTATATTGCTAAATAAAAAAAATACAAAGTAATGACCCACCAAAAATATTTCAGTTTTATTAAAACCATATTTTAGAACTCACATCTGATATGACAATTTAACAGGGGATTTCCTGGCCGCTGCTGAGCGGAAAGACGCCCTGGACCTATAAGAGCGCTAGAGCAACATAGAGGGCCCTAACACATTGGCTGTCAGTGTGTTTAGAGCAGTTGCGCCTCCGCAGATGGACCGATTTCATTGATAAATACAAGATTTGTGACCAGATTATTTTCTCAAATTTAAAAACAGAATATTTCACCCATAAAAAAATTGGTAAAAAAGTCCTGGATGCTTCTTTAAGGTGCGTATCTATTTATAATACGGTCACTAAAGGGTTTCACCTCGAAATCTTTGAACCTTTATCGATTTGCATGAAAATTGGGTATATTCACGTTTTTTGAAACACCTATAAAATGATAGCATATATGCATAAAAATCGTATAGTAACAAAAAAAACTAATTAAAAGACATACTTCAAGCAAAAACACCCTTTAAAATTCAAACGCCAAGAATTGGCGCCAAAACAAGCTTTCCGAAGGTCACTGCTGTCTGACGTCACAGCGCATATAAACAGTAAAGCGTCATTCGTGTTTCTAATACATTGTCACCTTTTATAGTCCAGGCAGTCAAGCATTTCATCTCCGAATTTTTTATATATGCACCGATTTATTTGAAATTTTGGCAGATGATAGATGGATGGTCGAAAAGCAAAATCTATATGGTACCGATGGGCGCAACCACCCCTGGGATGGATGCCACCCCTTCTCGGGGGTGGGCAATTTTTTACCCAAAATACCCCCAGAAATCGATGGATGAGCAAATTTGAAGTAAAAAATTTCATATCAAGTTTTTTCGCCAGATCAACAGTTTTTGAATTATTCGCAATTGAAAAGTGCGATTTTTCAATTGTATTTTTACGCATAACTCTGTAATTATGCGTTTTATCGAAAAAAGTGTAATGAACAAAAATGAAGCTTATAAAAAAACAAAGATACTGAGCTATTTAAGAAGATCTTAAAGTTCTACCTTGGGCAAGTTATAGCTGCTTGAAGATCTTTTATTTTACGTGATTGAGTACTTAACCTCAAATAACGGGAAAAGGGTACATTTTTCAACAAAAAGTCATTGAATATTTTTTAAAGAGCATGAAAAGACCTTTAAAATTAGCACCGATTAAAGTCTTTTTGACTGAAATTTCAGTGAGATATGGTGTAAAATAGTTAAAACTAAAAAAAAAATCTCAATTAAAATTATGTCATTTCATTCAAAATCAAAATTAAACTTATTCCTTGCACCAACTACTTTATTTGTATGTTATTTATGACATCTGAAAGTTTAACTGATTAAAGATGCACAGTTTAAAAAAAAAATGAGCTTAAATTATATGTTTTTTTGTGATTTTTCAAAAAAAATTATTTTTCTCATTTTAACTCCAAAACCATAAGAGATACGAAAAAAACTAAAGAGTAGAAAAATGTAGCATTTTTATGACGATTATTTCTCATTTTTTATTTATTTTCTGTGGCATAAAAATTGACGAAGTTATAACCGATTTAAACTTTCACTATAGTGCGACGACTGCTTTTCCGCAGCCCTTGACCTTTACCTATAAAATAGAAGGGTCTTAAGCCCTTCTAACATACAAGGCTTGTAGCCCGAAAATTACCTTTAAAATGATTTTTTTTGATGTTATAGCTTCAAAATTAACAGAGTTAAACAAAAAATAAGTTTTGATTTTTTTTAAAATCAATTTTAAAGAAAAAAAGTTTCAAATTTTGGCCCTGATTTTTTCTGTTCCGGTTGTCTGTATACATTTGAGCCTACTATGTATGTATATACTGTTCAGAGAATAAATTTAAAGCCTTAAAATCAAAACATCAGTAGTCATTAAAATATTTTTTTTTTTATTTTTGTTAAAAAGGTGGTTCTTGGGTTGATAGGGTGTAGAAATTAAATATTTCAAGTAGAGATAATAAACTGTAATACTAAAATTACCAAAATCTAAAAATGGCAGTCATTAAATATTTTTTATTTCATTTTCTCAAAGGGGTGGTTTTTGGGGTTGAAAAGTGGTAACTTAATTTTATTAAAATGCTTTTTTTCAGTCAAACACAATTGTTGTTACAAATCATAAAATATTTTTCTCTATTATTTTCATCAAAATGTTTTGAAGATTCTTAAGGGTTGATATTTGAAAACAAGACAATTTTATATTGTACAATACGTTAGGATATTTATTCTACATAAATAAAATACATTTGAATCGAAAAAAGCCGAAAAACCTATAAAATCTATTTTTTCATAAGGGGTGGATTTCCCCCTTAAAAAACAATTTCCACCTTGCGACCATATGATTTTAATATGGAGGGTAAGATGAGCTTAATTAAATTTTCAAGAAAATCGGTGCATATTAAAAAATTCGGAGACATTTTTGAGCTTGACTGCCTGGGCTATTAAGCGGGTTTAATTTTGCATTATTTACGTGGCTACAGTCGAAAAAATTTAAGTTGCTGTTAATATTACGAAACATTCACGGATGTTTGAATGAGTAATATGTACGAATCACAAAATAAATGGTGTTTTGTGTCCCTTTGCACTAGCACATCTGTAAGTACACCAAACAAAATTTTTTATGTGTGCCTCGGGGGATTATAAGCGTAAAAACCGACGATTACCTACATGAATATATTTGATTTAAACGTCAAATATTGTAAAAAATGTCTTTATTTTATGTAACACATAAAATAAAAACTTACAATGCAGCTTTTGCACCTCTGATTTTTGCAGAATTAAAACGTTCGTCATTTTAAATGTAATCCATCAGCATAAACATATATTCACAGAGGGTAAATTATTTGTGGAAGCCTTGACAAATCCTTCGTTAGCCATAACGAATTAAAAACACTTTATTTAACCACGCAAAATTAAACAAAATACTAGTTATGTCGAGATTTACCGCGGCACAACTAAAAATAGACAAAATCGATACGTAAACAATCTGTATTTATATGCGATGTGACGTCACGTGTCGTTTTGCAGTCCCTTTAAACTTCTCCGTTTTACCGATGTCTTCATACCTGAAATATTCCGTACTGGCTCTTTTATTCGTACTTGTAAGATTATAAAATTGACCTGGGACTCGTCCCTAGGAATTTGTGTTTTTCTACTTGCGTAGTACTTACTTTGCGCACGCAAAAGTGCGCAAAGTTTAACTTTGCGCACGGAAACTCTGCGCACGCATTTTCGTTCTGCATATTTGCCGTATTTATGGTCGATTTTTTAATGTATTAATAACTTCTGGATGAAATAATATTTTAAAAAAAGGGTTCTACATATTGTTTTATTGTGCATTATTAAATTTTAAATACATTTGGCCTTTTAATATCCCATATTAATTTTTTTTTATTATCATTTTAATATTTTCCATGCACCATGTATTTCATAGAACACCATGCTAAACAATAAAAAATCAAAAATTTTTCTCGTTGCTGCAGCAACCAAGTACAAACATTTTCTAATTTTTACTGAAAGCATCAGTAAATTGGTAAAAAGTTTAAAATAGGTTTCTAAGAATGGAGGAAGAATTGCCAGACGATGTTTTAAAAGCCGCAAGTTTGGCCAACTTAGAGCTCCTGCCGGCAAAATCAAAAGAAAAGTACGAGAAACAGTATAATTCATTTGAAACATGGTGTGAAGAAACAGGCGTTAGAACTTTGAAAGAGGAGGTACTTTTAGCCTATTTTCTCAAATTAAGCAAGAATTTAGTCCAAATACTTTATAGTCGAAATACTCCATGCTGAAAAGTGTTTTAAAAATCAAGAAAAATGTAGATATCGGCAAGTTTTATAAGTTAGCAGCATTTATTAAGAAACAAAATGTAGGCTTTCGGTCAAAAAAGTCAAGGATTTTTTCAAAAGAAGAAATATCTACATTTATTAATGAAGCACCTGATGAAATATATCTTTTGATAAAAATTGCGACCATTTTCGGACTTGCTGGCGCCTGCAGACGAGAAGAACTCGCAAAAATGAAAACATCTGACATCGAGGACAAAGGCAACCTAATAATTGTTGTGAACATTTCAGACGCAAAAAACTATACCTCACGTACTTTCGTCCTGTCTGAAGAGATCAACGACGAAAAGTATTTGTTCTTATATCGGAAGTATACAAGCATTACGGCTACCGACAACACATCAACGGTTTTTCGTATATTTCAAAAGGGGAATTTGCACACAACAATGCGCTGGGATCAATACATTTGGGAAGATGCCTTCTGAGATAGCAGCATTTTTAAAGTTGCCGAATCCAGAGCTATATACCGGCCACAGCTTCCGGCGATCTTCTGCAACGTTACTTGCAGATTCCGGAAAAGGACTCATAGATATAAAGCGGTTAGGCGGTTGGAAATCGACAGCGGTAACCGAGGGATATATTGAAGAATCAACAGGCTACAAAAAGGGGTTAAGTAAAAAAAAATTAAACTGCAACAAGCCTCAAGAAACCAGATGAAATGTCCTGTTCCACAGACGCTGTTCAATCATCTAAAACACAAGATTTCGTCTTAACATCGAGCAGCGAACCATCATCGACGTTCCTAAGAAATCATTTGAAATCGACCATAAACCTTCCACATGCAACTAATTGTACTTTTAACATTAATATTGTTAATAATAATTAATAATAGTTTTTTTTTGTATAATCAGTTAAAATAAAAATTTAATTATTTATTTTGGATTTGAAATTTTTACTGAAATATTCGTATATTTCTAATAATCATATTCTTTAATAAACCTCGTAGAAAAAGTATTGTGAAAAGTGACTTTTCCGCACTTAAAGCTTATCCGCACTCCGCTTCGCGTCGTTCGTCTAACTGCTTTGGCGTGCGGAAAAGTATGACTTTGCGCACTTATTAGGAAAATAACTATTTTTGCTTTGTTTAAAATATATGGATAATACCCAATTAGAACGATCGAAAAAGGTCCAGGAGGCCCCGGGCGGAAACCGCGCTAAACGGATACGCACCTTAATTTAAGGAAGGAGGCCGCGAGGTATTATGGTAGATTTCTCATTGAGCAACATATCGAAACCAAAACGTTCGCTCTTGACCAAAACACTACGAAACTTATGTATATCAAACTATTTACCTATTCAAGCCTATATATCTCACTAATGATAAATTCACAGACATACTTCGATCGCGACGCTCTCCCATCTACGTCATACTGCCGTATTTATGTCCGGGAGGCCATATGGGAGCCTCCGACGTGGAGGGCATCGAGTCCCGCGTAAAAGCGTTGGAAATGGAGTCCTTGAGTCTGTCCTTGAAAGTTTTGTATTCCATGTCGGCGTATTGCTGGCCGAAATCGAAGTCGGCAACTTCGACTACGAATCTGCAAAAACATAATGTTATACAGGGTGATCTAGCGGATATGTAACAGCTGGTTATTTTCTTATACAGGGTGGCCGAAAAATTGCTTTACCAGATATAGTTTAATCACCAAAATGTTGGTTTCCAAGATCGAAATGATGTGGCTCGAATTTGGGACACCCTGTACAGGGTTTTTCCTCATAATTTTTCATGCTTTTAAAGGTATTATGGATTTTCTTATGAATATTTAGGATATTACATTTAGAAAATCAACTGACAATCGGAAAATAGAAAAATCAAGAATGTTTTTTATGGAACACCCTGTATTTTATTAAAAATACAAAATCTTCGCGTTTTCCCCTTTTAAAAAACATATAATTTATATATGTTTGGATAAGCGGTTTTGTAACATTTTGACTTTAAATTATGAAATAATTTTTTTCTACTAGCGTGTGGAAAGCAGCATTTTCCCGCATGCAATTTAGTTTGGAAAGTGTCACTTTTCGCATAGAGCGAAAAATGTAAACCCATGCAAATTTCCCACTTAAAAGTCTAAAATGTTTTTAATTTTGAAGTTTGATTTAGTAAATTCTATTGCATATATTCTTTTATTGTACAAATTAGGTGTAAAATCAACGAAATATTCACTAAAAATTAATTTGTTTTAAAAACATTGTTTCAAACATCCTGGTTTATATTAAACTTGCTTATCAATTTTTGTTTTGACCCGATGCCGGTGTCAAATAAAGATCAAAGTCATTAAAATCATCTATAATTAAAAGGTCTTTAGTACATTCTGATCAGTATCGTCGATTTTAATAAAAAACGTTTCCATGGAGTCTTCTGACGAGGAATTACCTGAATCCATGCTAAACAGCGAAATAGCAATATTTAGATTTGTGCGTCCAAGTCGAGGCACAAGTACGAGAAAGAATATACAGCATTTACAAGTGTGTGGGCAAAAAAAATTAAAAGTATAAAGAAGAAGTTTTTATGGCATATTTACGAACATTGTAAACATAAACCTCAATACCTTATGGTCAAGGTATCCAATTAAAAAGTGTCATTAAGATCGAAAAAACATGGATTTAGGCAAATATTTCAAAAAATACATCATTTTTAAAGAAGCAAAATTGGGAATTTAGACTCAAGAAGGCCAAAATTTTCGAAAGTTAAATGCAAAATTTATTCAATGCTCCAAATGATGTCTATCTAGCGATGAAGGCATGTCTTTGGCGCTTAGCTTTGGTGTCGTCGAGAAGAACTTGATGAAAATTAGCATTGATGATATTGACGATAAGGGGAATCCTAAATTGAAATATCAGACTCCTAAACCATTTTAGCCGAAGTTTTGTCATTTCCTGAAATTAAATGGAAAATATCTAGCTTTGTATAGAAAGTTTCGTATTGCCAAAACCAAATTTTCAGAAGATTTTTGTTATTCGAAAAATTGGCTTGTACTGTCCAGTGCATAGAAATAAATCTTTGGAAGTCCTCTGAAATAGCTGCCTATGTAACTTCCAAACCCAGAACTTACACGGGACATATTACCAATCAGCTACAATGTTAGCTAATTTTTGAAGGCATAACGAATATTAAAATCCTTGAGGTTGAAAGTCATCATGTTGCAGAAGGCTACCTAGAAAGTCTCCAGTTTCAAGAAGGATTTATCAAACAAAATATTATCCCATAAATTCTCTTACCTTTGAACACAGCAAAACGCATTTCAAAAAAGTTCCCATTGAGTTCTCACAGGAATTTCTGTACCTGTAACGACGACCGGTTCAAATTTGACTCAACGGCAATCTCCAACTCCGCAACTTACCACAACAATTGCTCTAGCGATTCATTTGCAAATGTTACCAACTAAGTTTTAACGAAAAGTTGTTAATAATAATGAACTGTAAAATGTAAACAAACCTTTTGGTCAATATTCATTAAAAAATCATTAAGATCGAAAAGAACATGGATTTAAGCAAATATTTCAAAGTTACATCATTTTTTAAGAAGCAAAATGTGGGATTTAGACTCAAGAAGGCCAAAATTTTCTCGAAAGATGAAATAGCAAAATTTATTAATCATGCTCCAAATGATGTCTATCTAGCGATGAAGGTAGCTACAATTTTCGGACTAGCTGGTGCGTGTCGTCGAGAAGAATTGATGAAAATTAGCATTGATGATATTGACGATAAGGGGAATCTTTTAATTGTAAATATTACAGACTCCAAAAACCATTTTAGCCGAAGTTTTGTCATTTCCGATGAAATTGAAAATGGAAAATATCTAGCTTTGTATAGAAAGTATTCCAGTTTACGAAAGCCTGAAACACCACACAGAAGATTTTTTTTAATTACAAAAAATTGGCTTGTACTGTCCAGTGCATAGAAATAAATACTTTTGGCAAGATGCCTCTGAAATAGCTGCCTATTTACGTCTTCCAAACCCAGAACTTTACACGGACATAGCTTTCGCCGTTCCTCAGCTACAATGTTAGCTAATTCTGGTGAAGGCATAACGAATATTAAAAGACTTGGAGGTTGAAGTCATCATCTGTTGCAGAAGGCTACCTAGAAAGCTCTACAAGTTTCAAGAAGGATTTATCAAACAAAATATTATCCCAAAATTCATCTACCTTTGAACACAGCAAAACGCACCAAGGCCCATTGTACCGTCTTCTAGCAAGCACATGTGTCTCTGTTACCTGTAACGACGACCGGTTCAATTGCACCTCAACGGCAATCTCCAACTCCGCAACTTACCCACAACAACTTTGCCTCTGCGATTCATTTGCAAAATGTTACCAACTGTTCTTTTACGATTAATGTTGTTAATAATAATAAGTAGTAATGGTAAAAATAAATATTTTTTAATGGTTGTTTAGTTTGACTTTTTCCACACACTCGTAGAAAAAATGTTGTACCTAACACGTACGGAAAGTGTCTTTTCCACCCTTGACGGCTTACCCGAACTCCGCTTCGCGTCGATCGTGTAACTGCCGTCGCGTGCGGAAAAGTATCACTTTCCGCACTTGTTAGGTAAATAACTATTATTTTATATACAATGGGGCACCCCTCCTTAGGTCTACTAAGCCGTGAAAGCCAAACTGAACTTCTATGTTGGATCCCGCTTGGCCAAGGATGACGACAGATAACAAAACAAATGAATTGACGTATTTTGTACTCAAAGAAAAAATATTGCCTATTACTTCTATAATAACGAGTATGCACTTGTGATGTTTATATTATATTATTGTCAATTCATTTGTTTTGTTATCTGTCGTCATCCTTGGCCAAGTGGGATCCAACATAGAAGATCTGTTTGGCTTTCAAGGCTTACTAGACCTAAGGAGGGGTGCCCCATTGCATATAAAATGATAATTATATGGAAAAACTCAATATTTTGGACATAATTTTTGCCATTTAAGCTCTTAGGAAAATAATTGAATCAGTTTTTGAGATATACACAATATGTCATTGACCTTACCTGGATCTGTTTTGTATATAATATGCTACTCCAAATACTATTGTAACCATAGCGACCAAGCCAAACGACACTGGCACCACTATCACTGATAATTGAGCTTGTTTTTTGACTGAAAAAGAAACATAAAAAATGTAATCCAAAATCTATTGGTATTCTTCAGAAAAATAAAAAATAAAATTAAAAATTTTCTTATAAAAAACATCAAAATATAGCGAAATATTTTTTTAGACTCACTATCACCCTTTCAAAATTCATTAGCTGATCTACTAAAGGCACATCACGAATTTTTTTTTTTCATAACTTGGGTCAACAGGCTTTGTTAAAAATATATTAAACATTTTAAAACCAAAAAAAAAATTGAACTTTCCTACAAAATTTAAAAAATTGTGCCTTATCTGCGCTTCAAAACCTTTTTTTGGCGCAAGCAAAGCTAAAAAATCTTTTAATGCGGCTGAGATATTCAAAAAAAAAGGAAACATCTTCACGATTCAATAAAACAGTTACTGAAGCATCTACGTAAATAAAAAAAAGGAAATAGCACGTCTTTTTATTCTCATAAAGCCTAGCTGGGTGAAATTTTAAAAAGTGAAGGCCGATTAAATTATTTACGGTAATTCGATGATAATTAAACTGGGAATTAGTAGTACAGTGCTTGTACTCGTACCTAACTATCCAACTTACCCTTGTATACAGTTACAGTAACAGGCGTAACTGTCTTGCTAACATCATTTTCAATATTAATTAAAACCATATATTTATTGCTGTTCGTGAAATATCTCTTGATGGGAAAATCGCACCGATCCAATTCGTGGTAGGGGAAACAAGATTCGTTGTGAGAAATGTTGTATACACCTAAAAAACAATTTATTTCTCATGGATGTGGATGACGTAAGGGGTCGTTCAAAAAGTCCTTTGATATCTCTGGGTTTACCCCACTAAAGTAGGACCATTTAAAGAGTCACAAAATCGTATATATAACAGAGTGTTCCAAAAAGGTTGTGCCAAACTCAAGGGAGTTATGAGGGACAATGTGGTGAACGATTTTTGCATAGAAAGCCCTTTTGGCTCCAGAGTCACTTTTGCTTGTAAGTCGATAATTTTGAATTTTTATCAGAAAATAGTTTAGTAAACCTTTTATTGAAGAATGATAGAAAAAGAGATTGGAAGTAAACCCAAACCAACCAACAAAACCAACAAATTTCCGGAAGAGGGAGCAATCAGGTGGACAGCGCAAAGTCCAGACTTAAGTCCATTGGATTTTTTCTTTGGAGTTACATGTCGTTGGTGTATAAAACTCCTGGTAACACTCAAGAAAAATTATTAGGAAGGGTGGTGGCAGCCTCTCTTCACATACAGCAAGATCCGCACATCTTCCAAAGGTTAGGCGATTCCATTAGTCGAAGAATCAATTTATGTAACCAAGTTGGAGGTCGTTATTTTGATACCTTATTAAAAATTTCGTAATATTTGTAATAAAAAAATAAAATATTGACGTTTTTTTCATTCAATGAGGTAACACGAACTTTTTAAGCAAAAATGACTCAATATATATATATATATATATATATATATATATATATATATATATATATATATATATATATATATATATATATATATATATATATATATATAATTTATAGAGGCTAAGGTAAAAAGTTCTCGGAGAACTTTTCACCTTGCCCTCGTAATGTTATCAATCAAAAAATTTTGGTTAATTATTATGTTCAATTCTTTACACCTACCTGGTTTATAATCAATGCAATATTTTATCTTATCCGAACCTCGGCACTTTACATTTAAACTCAAAATGTCTCCATGTTGTAGCCAATTGTTTCCCGATATGGTGACGTTAGAAATAGGGCTAAAAAGGTAATAATGGAAAATGTAGGCACATTTTTGCTGAAAACCCTTTAAAAAAAATGTATGTAACAATATTAAAGGCATTTTATCTCTTATTTGTTGTTTTAATTAAAAAAAGCGCCGGATCTTTCTGAAAAAGCATATTTCGATTCTTGTTACATACATCTTTCTGAAGAGTTTCCAGCAAAAATACGCCTGCCACCTCATGCATTCAACAACACTTATTTTCTGAAATTTCTTGGTCTACAATGCAGAAATCAAATATTAAAAAACTTACCTTTAGTAGTTACAGTCTTAGAAAATACCCATAAGTTTTGGAACTGTCAGTCGTTACGAAGGTACTATTACAAACGTACGGGAAGCTTCCATTGTACGGAACCAACGTTCCATTTTGCCATACTTTGATATTCGATTGAGTTTGGTTAGAACTACTATTTTTGACAGGTACAGTGGAACCAGACGGGCTAAGATTTGGCACTTCTCGCTTTGATTTGGCATTTGATTTTGTAGAAAGCCCGTGAGGTGTCGCGGTGGTACTTGTTACCTGGAAACAATACAGTGCCATTGCTACTTATTACCTTATCCTTATTATATCTTAATTTCGACGTTTCGGCTATTCTGAATTATCATCAACTTCGTTTTTCCTATGGACGCCATATTGGACTTTTGCTTTTTTATACTAACCATCAGGGTTGCCAGGTCTTTTTCGAATAAATACCGAACAGTGAGCAAAAAAGGTTTAATTATTTGTTTTATATTATCGATTAATTTGATTTGAATACAGTACACCCAAGGAAGTTTAAAGGTGTATGGAAGCCCAATGCTATGGCCCATTCGATCAAAAAATGTCCAGCCCAGTATGAAAATAACTGTCAGAGTTGGCCCCGCCGATTCTGCGCAAAAACAAAATTCCACGAAATAATTTAATGTGTTGCCTACTTACACACTGATAAATCAGTGTGAAGTTAGCCAACACATTATAATTTTATGAGAGCCGGAGTATCGTTTTTTGGATTGATCAAAACCTTCTTATTTTAGTGATTAGTGTTTATTAAATTGTGACTATAATTTTGTATTTATTGTTTATTACTTATAATATCGTAACAAAATGACTAGAGGTTGTATGGTTTTGTCTTGCAAATCCAAGGGTAACATACCCGTCTTTTTAACTTTAGGTAAGTATTTTTTATATTTAAATTAGGTGCTTCTTATAAAACGTAACGTTAGGTAACCGAATAAATAATAACATATCAATTATGGATAATAGAAAATGAAAATTTCATAGGAAATATTAGTGAGAAAAGTATGGCAATCTTAACTATCTTTTAGATGATTTCCCCAATGTTTGTGTATTTCTGTGGATTTCATTTAATAATTTAGTACACTCTTTTAAAGGATCAAAATTATTGATTACTGGGCAGACCAGGCAAATTTTAATATATACAGGTCCCTCTAATTGAATGAAGGAAGTACAATTTTGGTACGGTTTTTTGGGACACTGATTACAAATCTAAAAAAAAAATCGGCAATGTTTCGTTTTCGAGATATAGATCATCAAAATTGAAAATCAAACTAACCTTATTTACACTATTCCTCCTTCTTTTTGTAGAAAATTCTTGATTTTTACACTAAATTGGCACACAATATTTCACAAACACCTTTTAAAAACTTTTTTATACGACTGCTTTAGAAAATGGGGTTTTGCACACGCTAAACAAGCTTTGAAAATTGTATTTTGCGCACAATGTGTGCAAAGGGAAAAAATGTTTTTTGCACCGGTTCTGTCTTTCAATATGATTTATTATGGTTTTTTATTGTTATGTCAAAAATATAGAAAACTCAAAGTAGGCTTTATTCCATAGCAACCGTCATAGTTTTCTTGTTTTGTTGATTAGATACCAATTTAGATACAAAAAATTTTGATTTCGCGAAAAAATGTCCGATTCTGAAGAAATTCTAAAAAAGCGAGTTTAATCTCGTCAAACCTACTTCCAACAAAGTCAAGAGGTCGATATGAAGCCGAGTTACATCGATTTATGAAGTGGAGACAAGCAAATAACGTACAAACGTTTTCCGAAAATGTTATGTTGGTGTACTTTGAAGAGCTGTCGAACAAATACAAGTCTTCAACATTATGGAGCACCTTTTCCGTCTAAAATCAACCCTGAGGGCAAAACCCAAAAAACGGATATTGGGAAATACCAGAAGTTGCAGGCCCTAATAAAAAAAAAATCAGAAAACTATGTGCCAAAGAAGTCCAAAATTCTTCGCGAGAATGATTTTTTCCGCTTCCTAAAGAACCTTCAGACGAGAAATATTTGCTAATCAAGGTAGGCATCACAGTTATTTTATTTATTTTATGGTGTCATTTTTTATAGTGAGAAGGTTTAGTAGGCAGGGGTTACCCAATTCTGTTTTTAAATAGTGCTAGTTTCATAAAGTACTTACTTAAAATGAATAAAACTAAAGACTTATCGGTATTTTTCTTGTTTCAGGCAGTGGTGGCAGTCGGACTCTCTGGGGCATGCCGAAGAGAAGAATTGTGCTTCCTTAAAAAGAAAATATGACGGATTTTAGCGGGTGTTAATTAAACTAGAGAATACCAAAACGAAGATGCCGAGATCATTTACAGTGTCAGGGAAATCTCTACACCATCTTAAAAAAAGTATTCTGCCCTTCGACCTCCACTCCTGCAAACAGATCGTTTTTTCTTAATTATCAAAATGGAAAATGCACTCGCCAAAACATTGGAATTAACAAAATTGGCGGTATGGCAAAAGACATCGCCATGATGTTGGAAACTCCAGAAGCCTATACCGGGCATTGCTTTAGGCGGTCGTCGCCACAATATTGGTGAATTCTGGATCAGATTTGCTGGCTCTGAAGCGCCATGGTGGATGGAAATCCAGCTCAGTCGCCGAAAGTTATATAGATGACTCC
>JAHBCN010015256.1:0-21392 GCA_019359885.1 Listronotus oregonensis
GCTAGTGAAAAAACTTCCGAATACGTTCTCGCTTATTGTCGGTAATTGTCCACCCCCAGTCTTTACTATGTACCCACTTCATTTTTTAACAAACAAGTTTAAAAAAAGGTGTCGTAATCCCCGGATAGGCGGGGATTTTTTAAATTTGACTAGCAATTAGGGTCAAGTTGCTTTTGCAAATGAGTAATACCTGTGCTTATCATTTTACTTCTCATTCAGTGGAGCGTTTTATATTGCTAAGAGTAAGCGATTTTCGTTTTCAGTAATTATTTGTTTGATTTTTATGTTTTCTTAAAAACTTTGGCACCGTTTGGAAAGACTCCCTAATTTTTAAGCACCTTTAAAACTTTTTCTCTTCCGTATTTGAAACACAGCAGATGTAGTATCAATCACTAATAGCATAAATCAATAAAATGTTGTGTTTAGTGTTGATAAAATTTTTCCAAACTTATTGTGTTTCAATAATTTCTTTCCCGGTTTTAAAAAATAATTTTTATTACCGGATAACGCTTTTGCAATTAAATGAACTTACAAGTAAGCATGTCCACCACATGTTTTACTGTTAGAAGAAAAGTTTCCTAATGCAGTGTTTACGATAAGAACATCAGCAAATTTTTTAAATTTTTAAAAAATGTTTTATTTTTTTTTTTCCTTCAACAGAAAAACCATCTACATTTATTTTTGTTATTACTCAAAAATTATTCTTGTTTTGTTGGGACAGTCAAACGTGCTTCAAATAAAACGTCTGTGTAAATCCCGTGTATTAACATACTAATGTACGGCACTTCTATTCGTATAAACTGTTTCTTTAAAAAGATAAATTCTGTGTAGGAACGTTTGTACGTATTTTATCCGCAACAATTCCTTTCTCACCACTTTCCTAAAAAATTGATATTGTTCGAGATATGCGCTAAAAATATATTTTACCCAATTTAACACACAATCAAAAAAAATTCACTGTTTAAATAAAAAACACTTTTCAAAGTGTATTTAGGACATTAAAATAAACCTCTCAACAAAAATGAGCGTCGTGGAAATTTATTTTAAAGTCCAAAGCTTTATTTTTTTATCGAAAAAAATTTTTTGGAAAAATAAAAGGGGAAAACCAAAATGTACATAACCCCCTATTTTTTTTAAAAAAAAAACCCCCGCACCTAAATGGACTTTCCTTTTTTTTTCCCTGTATATGCCGCAAAAAAATTTTTTTTTATTATATTAGAAAAAACCCAATTTAAAACCCCTTTCTTTATCAAAAAACTCAATTAAAACACTATCTTTAAAACCCAAAAATGTGCGTAAGGCAGTTACGTAATATATTATTGAAAAATTCCCCCATTCCCGGAAAAATCAAAAAATTTCAATAGATTTTATTAAAGCTGGTTTTAAAAAAATGCACCCCCTTTAAACGCAAATGTTTGTATTATTATTTGTATTGTTCTTAAAGTTTTAATCTTTTTTTTTTTAAAAAAAATAAACATAAAGTCGTAAAAAAAGTAAAAACCCAAAACTCGGTAAGCCCATTGCACTCTTTCGAATTCTTCGCTCACGCTCGACCGTTTTTGAAATCGTGTAATGGGCTTTTTATCGGTATTAATATACTATTATGCTCTTGGCAAAAGGTTGATTTTATTACCATTTTTGTTTTGCAAAATGCTATTTATAATATTTTGAAGTATTTCAAACTTGAATTTTGGTGGAACACATTCTCTCGGAAATTTGTAAGAGAATAGGAACTCGTCATAGAAAAAGCTTGAAGTATTTTTGAGGTTATCTACCATTTACCTTGTGTTGTGCATTTTTATTGCTTTTACGGGTACTGCGTGATTTTTGTGATATTTCTTTGCATGAGGAAAAACTGGACAAGTAAATAGTGATGGCAAACGTTTTTGACGATGATGGAGACTTAAGAATGGTCAGTGGTCAGGGATGTGGAAGATGCTAAAGATAATAATGCCGTGCCTAACAGACAGCAGTATCCAGAATAAATGTATTTGAGGATTCAGAAAATGTACCTATCAAGAATTTTTGCTTTACAAAAGTCTTAGTAAGTGAACTCATTGAGGTTTTGTCTCCCTTTTTAAACCCACCGACCAGAAAATCTGCAATAAATATCCGCCGCAGATCTTGATTTTTTCATTTTGTTAAAATAAAGTTTATTTACTTTAAACTTAATGGAAAGCCATAGGGCAAACAAAGATAGCCCCAAGCGAAAAACAACTTCACAATTTAACCTAACCTTTCATAAATATTTTGGTGACATTTCCTGTCAAATGTCAAAAAAAGGACAAAAAGCCGAAAAAGTAGGCCAAACCAACAATTATGTCGATATGAAATCGTTCCATCCATCGATTTCAAGAATACTGGTTTTGGACTCGCTAGCAATAAATTTAAGATATGCAATCATTCCTAAGGAGTATCCGCTTTTCTAAAGAGAACTCTCACTTCCCTAAATTCGAAAATAGACGTCAAGGTTTATTAGGCACAATGAAGCGTTGGACGACAAAGTATGTTTCAAGAATGGTAAATTAACAACTGTGCCTTTTTACCAAAAAGTTTAAACTTTATATTTTACGTCTAATTTTTAAATTTTAAAGATTTTTTACCATAGAAATGTCCTGCAAAACAATTGCCTCTTTTTATTTAATCCCTACAATCCTGCGTTGTTCCAATTAAATATTGAAAAAGAACCTATTTTTTAAATTTTTGTACAAAATAAGTAATTCTTATTATAAATATTAAATATTTATGACAACCAACAAAAATATATCTTTTATAACCAAAATCAACATCAAAAAATGTCTTTAATATCTCTCAAAACCTTTTTAGTCGCCCATCGTAAGGGCGTCCTAAATATCGCATTAGCAAGATTTTTCCTCGCATTCGGCCAATCAAAATGCGTCGAGATGAACATGAGTAGTTGCAAAAACCGGAGCCAAGAAGCTTAAAGGGGTGATCTTACTTGTTAGAATATTATTTTACTTTGGTGACACGTTTAGGAGATATCGAGAAGTATAAACCCAGGCTTTGATTTTAGGTTTAAAGAAAGTGTTTATTTTATTACTACCAATAGCTTTCATTAAATTAAATTTGTTATTAATTACACAAACTACTTCTAAGCGTTCACCTGTAAACCTTAAAAATGTTTCATACAAAAACATATCTGTTACGTATAAAATTCCAACTGGGGTTGCATATACAGGCATTTGTCATTCCCAAACATCCATTTTTAAGCAGCCGGTCGTTACTATTAACTAAAACTTCACTGATCGATATAGTCCGGTAAAATTTAACTTTAAATTTAAAACAATTAAAATTCAATTAAATTTTAAGGTGTGATTTAGTGTACCAATTTCAAGAAATATATCAAAACGATCAATTACAGGTCATGCAGTAAAATATTCTGTTAAAAGCGAGATTTTTTTCTCAGATATCTTAAAAATAAGTATTTTCTGAAACAAACAACAATTTGTAAAATACAGTGAAATAATTAATTGCGCTTTTAAAGTTTATAAAAAATTTGCAAAAATTGGATAAATAATAATAAAGGGTGGGGTTTTCAATTTTCGGGATAGGGATACCGCTTTAAAATTCCGGGATAAAAAACCGGGATCAAACCTAATAATATTTTTATTAAGAAATCTAACATTAGCAATAGCAAATAAAAACCACAAAAATAAAAAACATTTTTATACAGTTACGTATTGTTAGTTAGGTAAGTTAAAAATTAGGCTACACATAAAACTTAAAAAAAAAAGGAAATACAAAATCCTTTTTTACGTTTGGTTCGTAAAAATTAATGTGCCCTTATAAACACCGATGTTATTTTTTATCTTGGGTCAGTTCACGGTAATTTCCTAAGTATTGTGGGTGTTTTAAGTGTAGTAAGAGGGAGTTTTAAACAGTCGAAGAAACGAACCAAGTGGGAAGTACTGGGCCTCTCAAGTTAAACAGTAAAAGGATACTTATAAAAAGCAGCAACATTCCTTCCATCTCGTCGGTGGACAAGAAAAAGAAGACTTCCTATAAGCGTGGGATCATTGATAAGACGAACAGCTTTTCTTTAAATGGGGTCAAAAATGCTAAGGGTTGTAGAAGACACCATTCACCAGATATGAGAACAATATTCTAGAGAGGGTCTGATCTGGGATACATACAAAGTTTGCAGATTCGAAGAAGAGCAATGTATGTAAAGATAGGTCTAAGGTAAAACTTTACTAAACTATGCTCATTAGGTAGTATTTCTTTTTTAATTACATTAAGAGTATTAGGAAGTATCATAGGGAAAAAAAACAGCAACAAAGAATAATGTTATTTTACACGAAAACCACCGAGAACAGATTTTTAGAATTTTTGTACCCTAATATCGGGATTTTCGGGACTAAAAACAAGTCGAGTCCCCCTTATGGTAAGTCATTTAACTATATATTTATTAAATTTTACAAAAAAAGAAATTATTAGTATTTTTTTGATAGAAAATTATTTTTTCTTATGACCCTGCATAAATACATTGATCGCACTTTCGTCATTCATCTTAGCAAGTTAAAAATTAAAATCATTACTTAGCCATACAATATGTGTATTTCTTGGTAGCAAAGTGTCCACAAACATATATCGATAAAGAAGTCATCAGTCAATATCGAAGTTATCAGTAAACACAGCTTGAATATTTCATCTTTTACCAAAAGATTATTTTTTAAATTTATTGTTACAATTTTCTAGCAAATTAGTTACAGCTTCCAGAACCTTAAAATATGTCTTTCTGTACTGTCTTTACTATCATTTTTAATCAGCTTCATTTTTCCTATTTTGGACACCTCGGGCTCGTCTATATCTTATTATTTATTAAATGGTATTTTTTTCACCCTAATTTAAATTTTTCTTCTGTTCTTAATTCTGAAATAATTTTCTTTGCATTTGCAATGTTTTCAAAAACATTTTTAAAATAAAGCGTAGTTTTTTGTAAAAAGGCACTAAAAGTTTCATATCGGCCAAAAACATATAGTATAGTCTGTCTCAAAATATATCGTTATGGCTTTTGACGGACCATACCCCAATAAACCTTTAATGATTTTATTACCTATTGTTATTGGGTAAACTCATTTGTTCATAAGGGCAGGGGTGGGCCAGGTATTTCTTGAGTATTAACCATTAGGCATATAAATATTTTATTTTTTGTGACATGTATATAACCCTTTAACTGTCGTTTCAAAAATTTTTTACGAGAATTTAACTATGTCGCATCGAAATCATTTTCATTAGATGCAAAACAGGTTGTGAAAAAAATTATAAAACAAAATCGTAGAGGTCTAATAAAAAAGAACTTTAAAAAACCTGCACAAAAAAATCAATATGATCGATAAAGGGATTTTATTAGTGAAGAATTGAACAAAAGGAAAAAACGTAGTGATTTTCAATCTCACCGTATAGACAAATAAAAAAGGAAAATATATTGTCTTTATGAAAAGTTATTCCTTTCTTGGATAAACTGAAAAAAGCTAGACAAGACGAAACCAAATATAAATGGGCCCTCCACCCTCCATACGGTTGTTTGAAAATGGGATTTAAATACCGCCAAATAGACAAAGACAATAGTAATGGAATTACGATTACCGCCGGAGATTTAATTACCTTCAAAAATTTATATGGTTGAAAACAGATCCATAATTTACCTTGATGAAACATGGTTCATAAAACGAAAATATCCCAAGGATGGGTTGATTTCCATAAACTGTCAGACGAAAGCACCTTCAAATAAAGGAAAAAGCATTACCAATAACCGCTGGTTCAGAAAGGATTTGTCCCCAAAATGCTTGCTGTTGTCTGCAAAGAATATTAAGGTTCTAGCTTGGATTATCCTTTAGGATACAATGAAATTTTTTGAATACTGGTTCCAAAATTATCTTTTAAAAAATATTCCAACAAAATGTTATTTCATGGATAACGCAAGTACAACCTTCTCCGTCCGGTTTCAAGTTCAAAAACTGTCCAGGAATATTTTTAAAAAAGATAATTTTTTGAATTCATTACAAAAACGATTTTTGGAATCCAAAAATTATATGAAAATTTAAAAAATTTTGGTTTTTCTGAACACTGGGTTGGGCATACTTCTTACGGTTCCTCCGTATCACTATATTTTCCCCATAGGCATTTTTGGAACCAAGTAAAATCAAAGAACAGAGCGAAAAATTACGTTAGATACTTTGTTCCCCTTTTTAAATTTTAAAAAAGTTTTTCAAAAACCCAGTTGAAGCTGAAAAATTCACAAACCTTAAAAAAAATTTTTAGGACTCTTCTTTTTTTCCCAAAACAACAAAAAAACCTATTGTAAATTAACTAATGATGACTCTGATGTGAGACAAACTGATTTAGTTTTGTTAAAAAATTTTTAATTTGTTAGAAAATGATTTAAAATTTTTAAAACCATATATTTTTTCTTAAATTAATTTTAGATTATACTTCAAAAAAACAATAAATTATAAATTTTTATATTTTAAAGTCCGTCCCTAATATTGTCCTTTAATACCTCCATCCGAAGTTTTATTGTGTCGGCGGTATAATTCAAAAAGAAGGCAAAAGCTAACACGGTATTTTTGAGACAGATATACAATCTTTAAAAAACAAAAATTTAACAAGAAAAAACTTTAAAAAATTTTTTTTCCTATCAAAGTATTTGTAATTTTAAAAAAAAGGGCTTAAAGCGTACATCTACAAAAAGAAAAGAAATATTTGGACCCCTGTTTTTTAAAAATAGGCTTTTTCATTATATAGGTTTTTTTTTCTAAAAATTAAAAAACAGATTTTTTTCCCCCGTTTATCTTCAACAAAAAAC
The DNA here is from genome assembly GCA_019359885.1 of Listronotus oregonensis. NCBI lineage: Eukaryota > Metazoa > Arthropoda > Insecta > Coleoptera > Curculionidae > Listronotus > Listronotus oregonensis. The sequence goes on from JAHBCN010015256.1 coordinate 6,830, forward strand.
CTAATTTCTTTTTTTTTTTTTTTTTAAAATACCCCTTTCTTTTTTACAAAATATGGTTGTCCCCCAAAAAAAACTTTTAATTTTTGGGAAAGGAACACAGGTTCATTTTCAATTATAAATATAAATTAATGTACAGGCTCACTCAAAATCATTTTAAATTAAAGTAAAAAAAATAAGATTTAAAATTGACATTATAATATTGGAGGACTTATTTAGTGGTTTTTATTTTTGAAAAAAATTTTTTTTTTTCATCGTTTTTTTTTTAGAAAAAATTTTTCTTTTTTTTAATTTAAAAATTTGACAAAATTTTAAAGGGGGGTTTTTTGGATTTCAGGTATGATTTATCATTTTCTATTTTTTTAATTAAATTGCAAATTTTTCATATTAATTAAATTAATTTTTTTGTAACTAAAAATAAAAACAAAATCATTTTTGTTAAAACGCCTCAAGAAATAATGATGCTCGAAAAAACAAACCCCAAAAATAAGGTCTTTTATAAAATTTAGTTTTATTTTATTTTTTTTTTTTTAATATTTTTTTTTTGGGTGTACGGAAAAAAATACAAAATAATTGATTTATTATTTTTTTTTTTAAAAAAAGCTACTAATTTTACGAACTAAGATGATCATCCTCGGATATTTTCGGCTTTTGTACGCTGAAGAACCGCGGCTCCGAACGGGCCTTTCGGAATAACTTCGTCTGAGATAAAAATTGGTAGACTTACCTACGTTTAAAAAAACCCTTTTAAATATTTATTACTATTTTATCGAGTTTGGGACTTCTCTTCTACCCAAAAAGGGTTTTAAAGGGGGGACAAATTACGCCTTTTTTTTAAATCCCAAAAATAAAAAGTATAATATTTTACCTAAAACTTCGCCGTTTTTTAAAAAAGTAGGATTAAACCGTACTGCCAATTGAAGTTGGAAATATATAAAGGGGTTTTTGGGACCGGAAGTAAAGTAACGCTTATTAATAGCCGAGCGCTGGGACCCAATAAAGTAATTGCAGGCAAGTATTAACTACCCAAAATGTTCTCTCTCTAAACTTGTTTTAAATCTATAATTATAACATATAGTCCAGGCAGTCAAGCAGTTCACCTCCGAATTTATTATTATCCTATTTATTTAAATTTGACAGATAAGGGGGGATGGTAAAAAAAAATCTATATGGTGCCGCTGTCCCAACCCCCCGGGGTGGATCCCCCCTTTTAAAATGGGAATTTTTTCCCAAAAACCCCCCGAAATCGATAAAAACCAAATTTGAAGTGAAAAATGTCATAAGTTTTTTAGATCAATAGTTTTTAATTTTTTAATTAAAAAAAGCGAATTTTTTAAAAAACCCTTTTTATTTTACGTGATTAAACTTAACCTCAAATAACGGAAAAATACATTTTTAAAAAAAGTCAGGGGAATATTTTTTATAAGCATAAAAATATTTTAAAAAACCCGATAAAAGTTTTTTTTGATTGGAATTTCAGTGAGATATGGTGTAAAAAAGTTAAAACTAAAAAAACCAATAAAACTATTGTCATTTCATTCAAAATCAAAATTAAACTTATTTCTTAAATTACTTTATTTGTATGTTATTTATGACATCTGAAATTTTTTCTGATTAATGCAGTTTTGAAAAAAAGGCTTAAATTATATGTTTTTTGTGTATTTTTCAAAAATATTTTTTTTTCTCTTTTTTAACCAAAATCTAAAATGCAAAAAACTGAAGTAAAAAATTTTAGCTTTTTTTTTGACGAATTTTTCCCCTTTTTTTTTGGCAAAAAATTTACAGAGTTAAAACCGATTTAAAGTTTCACTATAGTGCGAGGACTACTTTTTCGACCCTTTAACCCTTTTTCCTATAAAATACAGGGTCTCTTCATTGATTTTTTTATATTTTTTCTGAAAGGGTATTTTTTTTGGGGGTTTTTAATTTTTTAAATGTTTAAAATTTTTTTCCCGTAAAACTGCAATTGTAATGTTACAAATCTTAAAAGATTTTTTCTATGTTATTTTTATCAAAAGGGAATTTTTTTAAAAATTCTTAACGGTTGATATTTAAAATACACCAATTTTATATTGTACAATACGTTAGGATATTTATCCTCATAAATAAAGGACATCTGAATCGAAAAAAAGCCGAAAAACCTATAAAATCTTTTTTTTTGATAAGGGCGGGTTTTTCCCCCTTAAAAAAATTTACCCTTTCGACCATTTAAGATATGGAGGGTAAGTTAAGCAATTAAAATTTAAGAAAATCGGTGCATATATAAAAAATTCGGAGGTATGACAATATTTTGAGCTTGATTGCCTGGACTAATAAAAATTCTATTACAAATCAAAAAATAAGTCAGTCGAATGAAAACGGTCTGCCGGTCCGATCTGCGCATGATTTAAGACCCTAAGTGATGACTACCGCCACAGCGCACGGAAGCATTTTATCGCCCATAAATTCTACCTTTTAACCTGGGCATCTGATACCCTTTGCCGGTCCTTGTAAAGGTCAGTGATTGCATAGGATTTGTAATTATTGATTTGTTGATATATCTACAAAATTGAATAAATTATCGACGATAAATGGTATGTAAGGTACGACTCACTCCTATAAAATATCTCTTATGTACCTATCGGCCGTCAGTCGTTCCCCATTTACTTCTCCGTATGTCTAAGGTACGAAATTCCGCCTAACACCATAATTAATCCTGCCCCATAACTTTGGATTTCTCGACAATTTGCACTGAGCATAGCGTTCTCGTGCAATTCTGTATACTGGCGTACGTCACTTTGAGTTGTATAGACTAAATTTGGACTCATCTGAGAGAAGCACGTTGGACCATTCTGCTACACCCAAGTCAGCAAATATCTATACGATGCTTCCTAGTAAGTCGTGGACCTGGGGCTGGCACTTTAGCTCTTACGTCGACTCTTTCAGATGATTTCTAATTGTTTCTAGGTATTCATAAATATTTTTAGCAGCTTAAAGCTCATTTCAGAACATTCGGGCCGTACAGTAACTAATTCTTAATGCAGTTACTCCTAAAAAATTGTCGATTGCAGTCCCTCTTGTTCGCTCCTATCCTGCTCTTTTATCGAGACTGCTTTGAGTAGTGCCTACAAGATTTGCCACATAGCCTTGACTTCTTCGCTCAAATTGTGTGTTTAGCGTTGATAAGTATTTATAATAGTAAGAGGTAATGAAAAAAACAAAACCTATCAAAAATACGGCTGTTCACAGCAACGGCAAGTCTAGAATAACCTTAATATAACATAAGATTCTAGGAAATGTTACATGTTAATTTTTTATACATTTTTCTTTATTGTCAGTCATTTCCAGAACAAAAAAAAAACGTTTTTATTCGCAAATAAGACTGTCCTCTATATATAACTTTTCTGAGAGTATTCTTTTGGCTCGATTTCTTGTGAACTAGATGTTTATGAACCCAATAATATTTAAAAGTTACAATGTAAACTGTATGATTTAAAAAGTACAAAAAGTGTATTATTAATGGTTAAAATAAATTTTACTTTCGGATTTAATTTAGAAAATACGTTTATAGAGTCAATTTCGAATTTAAAGCGATCATAATTTAATAGGTCGGCGGATTACTGCTGTAGTGCTCCTTAGGGATTACATGGGTTTCACGGTTTCATAAAATCATTTTTTTAAATTATTTTATTAAATTCTACAACATCTTATTGTCCTAAATTTTTAAATTCATCCGAGTAATAGTTTCGGGGATACAGCCTTCAGAAGTCGAGCGCTCGAAGCCAGCTAGGCTAAGCGCGCCGCAGATATGCCGGAGCAGCTGCTCGTCTATTTTGTTTGGGCCTTCTTGTCCATTAGGGTGGGGGGGTTTTGGGATTTTTAAAAAAAAAAACTTTTTGTTTTGTAATACCTAAAAAATTTCCTTTCTAATAACAAAAAAAAAAACCCCTTTCCCTTTTTTTTAATTATTCCCCATTTTTTCCCCCCTCTACCACCCCCCAAAAAAAAATTTTTTTTGTTTTTAAAAAAAAAAAAAAATTCAAATTTTGGGAAAAATTTTTTTTTTAAAATTTTAAAAAAAATTAAAATTTTTCTTTTTATAACCAAAAATAAAAAGCTATATAACTTTTTTTCAATTACTTAACATTTTTTCCCCTTACTCCCCTTAAAATGAGTTTTTCTTTTTTAGTACTTAATTGCGTTCATACCAAAGATGGTCTATACGGCGCGGGGGGGTTAAGACGTCCTGCATCGCCTATTATTTTAATAATTTAGTTTATATTTACGGGTCTCGTTCCAATCTTCGTTGAGTTTTTATTGCGTATTTTGGCGGTCTTTTATAAGTGCAGTATTTGTAGTAGTGACAAAAATGAGTTTGTCAAAAACATTTTATTTACGGCATGATGTTGAATGCCCTTTGTTGGGTTCCCTGCTGATTTAAAAGATAATATTCTTCCAAGTAAAAGTGATGTTTTAAGATGTTATTTGTGGATTAGATTTAATCTGAAAATACCCGATTGCGGATAAGAACCCAAATTTACTGAAAATATCTAATCTTTGAAATAAAATACTGGGTTTAGGAATAAATCATCCATTCCAAAAAATAACACAAAAACGTGTCCTTCAGCTTATTAAGGTGTTACAAAAAAATATCTAAAACTTTTAAGATACCCAAGTGCCAAAAAGGGAAATGGAAATTAAAGTTCAAAAAAAATTTAAATGTGATAATGAAAAACTATTTGACCTTAGTGCGTGTAAGTGTAAGACCTTTGAAGGATGTTCCTGTAAGAAAGAAAGCAAGGTTCCAATAAAAAGAACGTAGATTTCTGGAAGACCAAGGAGTACCAGGGAAAATGATTATTGGGTCGTTTTGACATAAAAAAAAAAAAAAAAAACTGGATAAATGTCCGAAACAGCAAAAGTTTAAAAGGCAAACTGGAGGTCTTGAAACTAAAAATTTCCCAATTTAAGAACATCGAAAATAAGTAAAAGGAAAGCACCCAATAATTGTGATTTTGCCATCTACTTCTTCACAATATTACAATGACCTTCCTGCTGAATCCGACGACGTATTAATTAACTAAACACAAAAAAAACTTCCTACTCTGGCTAAGGTGTGTGATAGATATGGTTTGTCGGATAGGTCAGCAGCTGCTGTTGCTCGGCAGTATTACAAGACTTTGGTGTGGTTTCAAAAGATGAGGTGACACATGTTATTGATAAAAATAAATTAAGACGAGCGAGGCAAAAATCTAGAAATACCTATTTTACACAAGAACAAAATTGTCTTAAAGCAATATATTTTGATGGCCGAAAAGACAAGACACTTATGGTAGAAAAAATTGATGGCACGTACCACAGACGCTCCATTGTTGAGGAACACATTTCATTAGTGCAAGAGCCAGGGTCAACTTTTTTGGGTCATACAGTGCCAGCTTCTGGTTCTGCTAAGGGTATTTGTGACAGCATTATTCACTTTTTGGAGGAAAAGAATTTTAATTTAGATAATGTAATTGCGGTTGGTTGTGACGGAACCGTGGTCAACACAGGATCTAAAAATGGTGTAATTTCACAACTAGAGATACAATTTGGTCGCCCATTGCAGCGTTTCGTTTGTCAACTGCATGCAAACGAACTAGTTTTGAGGCACATTTTTCAGCACCTTGATGGGCAAACAACTGGTCCAAAAGGATTTATGGGACCGTTGGGGAAGCAGCTACAGGATTGTGAGAAAATTCCAGTGGTCAATTTCAAAGGCATTAATTGTGTGTTACCAGAGATTGATTGTAATGTTCTGAGTACAGATCAAAATATTTGTATGAGCTTTGTGACTCAATCTCACTAGGCAGTTGTTCCTCTGAAATGGCAAATAGAAGTCCAGGTAAATTAAATCATTCCCGATGGCTGACCTTAGCAAATCGAGTATTACGTCTTTACATTGGCTCAGATAATCCTGGTGAAAACTTAATAATTGTGACCAATTTTATTTTAAAAGTTTATGCTCCTATGTGGTTTGAAATAAAATTTAATCCATCTGCTATAAATGGAGCAAGACATGTTCTCAAAACCATAAGGTTAAGCCGATATTTAAGCGTATCATTAAAAAATATTATTGACCCTTTTTTCAAAAAAAAGCATACTTCGCTCACCCAGAGAACATTTTATTGTGTATGTTATGGAATCCTCCCAATTTGTTAAAGAACTTGCATTAAGAAGAATTTTAAAGGATAAAAGCACAAACTATGAAAACATCTTCGAACCTTTAAAGTACCAGTATTAAATTTTGAAGCCAGGACCATTGACTTAATAAATTGGCAAGAAAATAAAATTACATCTCCTCCAATTTTACAAAACTTAAAATATCGATGAAAATAAAAAGTGCTATAACGGACCCTTCAAAAAACATATTGGAACTGGAATTATATCCTTGTCATACTCAAGCCTCTGGATCAGTTGCTGGGGTTGAAGAAACGAGATGGTTTCATAAAAAAACCAAAATATATTCTAGGAAAGTTTGCCCAGTTTGAAAGTAAGAAGGATTTTCGGCAATAATTAATCAGAATAAATAACAATAACAATCGAATGAATTATCTTTAAAGGTGGGAGGGGGGGATGGAACTCGCCGAACAGCCCCCCTCCTGTGGTGAGTTCTGGGTTGTTTAATGTTTATTATTTATATAATTCATATTATACAAGCAAAAGGTTCTTTTTATTTTTAAATAAAAAATCTATAGATCTAATATATTTTTAAGATAATTTATTTAGTTGTAAAAAAAAACATTTGGGTAGTATTCCATAATAAATTCAAAAAAAAAAATTTTTTTTTTTTCATCGTTTTGTAGAGGGTGGAAGGTAAATCTAAGATAAAAAATATTAATAGAAATTTAAAAAATATCATTCCGAAATTTTACTTTTTTATGAAAATTTTTTTTTTTGATTTTTTTTTTTTTTTTTCCCCTTAAGAATTTTAAAAAATAAAATCTAGGCCAAAAATACATAATAGAAGTTTAACTTGTATTAATCAAAGGAAACTTTTCCGCACTATTCCAAAATAAAATTTTAAAATCGATTTTTTCAGCCCACCCTATTGTCCATTTCTTTCATTCTCTAAGGGCAACTACTAGCGGATGCGGAGAGCTTTAGAAAACTATTTCCAATCACGAACAATTTACGACATCAGCCGAAGTCGAAATTTTCCCACTTTTATTATCACTCAAAACTTCAAACGCGTTTATCTCGAAATTATGTTTTCAAAGTCGGTTGGCAAAATTTCTCGAGAACTACTCAATTGATCTTTATGAAATTTTACACAGGTCTTCGAGATACAATTCACAAGGACTTGAAAGAAGGATTTTTTCTTTTTTTGATTAATACTATTATAAAAAAAATGCGAAATTGCGACCAAGTCCTAGTTTATGGTCTTAACTAAAACACATTTTTTTTTTTCACTTCAAGTGATCCTGTAAGAAGTTCTTCTGCCAACGCGGAGGCACCTTTTTTTCGAGGGGTTGCCGGAAACGACGTCACAATGGCGACGATTTTTTAATTTTTTTCACAAAAATTTCAGAACTTCTCTGTCAAATGTGTATCTTTATGACAGAAATTGAATTAAAAATTTAATTTTTTACATGAAAAATAAATTGTTGAAAAAGGGCCAAGACGTTAGCAGCATTTACTGAACAGTGTCCCATTATGGACACTTTTAAAGAGATACAGATTTTAATATATATATATATATATATATATATATATATATATATATATATATATATATATATATATATATATATATATATATATTTTTTTTAAATTCTTTAAACATTTAACTACAACATATAAAAATTGCATATTGCCTCAAAAACATTTTTGGAAAAAAAATATTTTTAAAAATTTAGGGGTTGACTTAGCCCCGCTACTCACCAGCCAGGTCTGCAGTTCCGTGTTGGGATTTAATAGGAGAAGTATATGACAAGTATTCAGCTTGCCTCAAATAACTACCCAAAAATTGCTGCCAGCTCTCGGGCTATGTTTTTAATACATACATACAGAAATAAAGAATTTTTATTTGTTTTCATTACTGCAACAAATTATTGGCACTAATTGTGGATTTAAATGTTGTTTTGCTCATTAGTGTATATTACACGAATCTCTGTTCTTAAATCTATGTAATAATAATTATTTTTATTTGTTTCAAGACTAAGCTTTATGGCACATCCTAGACTCTATATAAATCTTGTGGAATACAATACTCTAAGTTTTATTTTAAAAAGACGGAGATTAAGATTTCTTGATGGCGAGTAAGTATAATGCATTCCGCCACACACAGCGCATCTTCACGCGATCTTATCACAGCGCGGCGTAAGTAGCCGCCGCATTGTCACGTGATACGGGGAATAGATCACAGCCAATAAAATTATATTTTTAGAGGGAGTATTTCTTTAAAAAAGAATAATGTAAATACATATAAAAATTAAAGTAATACTGTAAGAAAAATTGACTTCGCCATACAATAACTCGATGACACCGATTAGCTAAGGATAGTCACTCACAATCTTTCCTAGAAAGGTGCTACGTGATTATATTTTTTTTTTAAAATTTATAACATTTTACCTGTTCCTTTAATATACTTTTTTATACAAGGTCATTTAGAACCACTGACCTTCATATGGACCGGTAAAGGGTATCGAATGCGCGATTCAAAAGTGAGATTTTATGGGCGAAAAAATGTGTCGGTGCGCCGTGGCTGTAGTTATCACTTAGGGTCTTTAATTATGCGCAGAACGGACTAGCAGATCGATTTTATTTTCACATTTGTCGCCGGCCAGTTCCGTACTTTGTCAATTTTACGCGGTTTTGCTAATATTTCGCCTTGTTTGGAATTTGACCGCTTGTTTGAGATTTTTTAGGTTTTAGACTGACTTATTTAGTGATTTCTAATAAAATTTTTATATAATTATTAATTTTGTTTTATTGTCATTTTTTTATTAGACTAAAGTGGTTATGTATTTTTTATTTAAAAAAAAAAATAAGTAAGGAGCTTATTTACTGGTATTTTTAATTTGTAATAGTATTAACATATTAAATCTTTTATTTTGTATTATATGTCAAACATACCAAATTTTTTTTTGTTATTTCATTAACCAAATTAACTTATCCAAAAAAATAGTTTTAAAACCATTACTTATGTTAAATAAATGTACCCCTATAAACTATTAAGTTTTAATTTCCTTGTTTAGGTCAGAATTATTAATGTTCTGCATAGTTCTTTCCCAGAAACAACTTTACATTAGACGTGTTAATAAGTTTATTCTGTCATATACAAGAATTTAAAAGACTTATAATAATTCGGACCTTACTAAAATCTGTTCATTTTCGTTTGAGAATGACACTTAAATAAAATGTATATTACACGGGTTAATAATATCCACGGTTACTGGTTTTTTAAACCCATGAAACACACTGGTTTGATTAGGTGTTGTTCTCAAACGAAAATGAACATATTATTCATTGCCACCTCCTTAAATTCCTTTTGTTCTTCTAAATGTTACAGCTATGGAAAGCCACGAATTTTGATACTAATTCACAACCGATGCGTTATAGATAATAATGATAAAAAATGGAAAATACGACTGAACATGACTCTTGTGGCTTATCTCAGAATTAACTTTTTGTTTCATCAATACGTATTTTTGTAACACAATCATAATTAAAAATTTAATATAATTGTTTATTTTGGATTAAAAAAATCTGAACAAAAAATGTATTGCATAAATCTAAAGAGTCAGTAACCATGGTTACAACATAAAACGTATATCCTTGGAGCATATACCTACTAGAGGCACCCTTGCCGCTTGGAAAGCGAACATTTGTGCAAGAAAGAAAGAATAACGGTATAACCTTTCTCTCCCTTCAACCTGCTCATTGGTCGGTGAAAGGAATATATATACCCCGCTTTTCGTGCTGATTGGTCGGTCTCTCCGCGTCGATGAATCGGCACGTTGGAGTCGCGGAGAAAGGTTATACTATGACTTTTTTTTCTCTCTCGCACTGCCAAACGGCAAGGCTGCCTCTAGTAAATATATGCTCGTTTTGTATAAATACATTTAAGATGTTTACAATATCCTTTTCTCGCTATCAAAAACACAAGTTTAAGCAGAAAAAGAGTTAACGTTATTTGTACCAACCTTTTTTTACCCTTCTGTCTATAAGATTGCTCCAAACTCGCAAAAAACCGTTTATTGTACATCTAATATAACTAAAATTAGGTTATCTATGTTTAGAACTTACCCCTTAAATAGAAGGGATGCTGATAGATACGCGATAACAATTAGTAAAAAAAGTCCAAATTGTTATATAGTATATTACATACCGAGAGTGGTAAGAAGCCCATTACACACGATTTCGAAAATTACGGTACGAGCGTGAGCGAGTATATTAATTCAAAAAGGGAGTGTGTAATAAACACCACTCGAGTTGTGTACTATACTTTTTCTACGACTTTATGTTTAGTTTTTTTATAAATAAAAGCAGAAGATTATGTAAACTTTAAGTAACAGTACAAATAATAATACAAACATTTGCGTTGTCAAGGCGATGCTATTTGTTTCATAGCCAGCTTTACGTAAAATCTATTGAAAGTTTTCAAGATTTTGGGGGCTCGCGGCTAATGCGATTGTGGAACTGTTACGTAATATATATATTACGTAACTGCCCTTACGCACAGTTTGGCTTCTTACAGTATACTGTTTGTAATTAGAGATTTACTGATAAAGTAGACGGTGTGTAATTAGGTTCTTACTAATATAGAAGTAGAAAAAAACTTTTTTCATGCCTCTAAAATTTAAGGCACAAAAATATTATCCAGTTGATACCTTAAAGACAAACATTTATAATCGCTGTCAAGCAAATATTTAGTTTTTATCTCGTACGTACGACAAGGACTTAACTGACATTAACACAATATATCCATAGCCAATAACCACTGCAGTTTCAAAATGAGCCTCTCACTATTTCTCACTGTCTTTTTTTTTATTCTATGTTTGTACTTCAAATCACACCTTTCTTGGAATACCGCTTTCATATCTGGAAGATTACGTCTGCAATAACTCTTGTCATTCTTGATTTCATCCAAAGATTAGCCTTATGCTACTAATGACTCCATTTCTACAAGAAAGCCTTGCTTTCTAGCGTTTCTCTTTCATAGATATTTTTACGGCTTCTGCGCTTAAAAACTAGCTAACTTATTCTATTCCTAGGACTAGCAAGTCCTTATAGAGCAAATGAACAACTTTCATATATCTATTCATAGTCCACCTCAACTGCATGCCAAACCAAATTAAAAAGACGTAAGCAAAACAATAAGCAGAAAATATAATAATAATTTTCGAGTTTGGCTCCAGTATAAACACCTCTTTAAATACAAACTCCTTTATCTGCTTATTGTATGGGATGAGACATGGTCCTCGTTTTCCATTGTCTAAATGATTTATTGGTTTCGCGACACATCAGCAGAGATCATATTATGAGCAGCTTAGGCCCATTCATTTTATTTAAAAGAAGATTTGAGGTTTAACGTCATAATCTGTGGGTATGGTTACAGATCACACAGCGAGAAAGAAGAACTTCTGTTTTATAAGCTGTTTATTTTTGGTTTAATTGTGAGAGAATGAATAATTTATAAACAACAAGCGCTTGGTCAATTGGTTTAAAAATTCAAAGCAAGCAACGAAATTGTTCTTTAGAATGTATCTTTTAAAATAGGCAAACCTTTAAGTCGCTTCTACTAAAATAAAGACATTTTTAACTACTCTAAGTGATAAAAAGATCAACACCTAGTCTTTAGAATCTTATTTCAATAATTAGTATTCAAGACGAAAGATTTTCGTCTCTCGTCTAGTGTTATTTTAAAAAATGAACTGGATTGTCATCAAAAATTTCCATATGTTCCACGTGTTTATCCCAACATAGTGTATTGTCCAAAATAACACCTAGAAACCTGGCACTGTAATCCAAATCAAACTCCTGACCACTGACATTAATTTTTTGTGGTTCTTCTCTTCTCCCGCGACTTGATTTGAATAACATAATGCGGGTTTTAGAACTGTTTAATACTAATTTATTTTTCGAGAACCAATTGTCTGCCCACATCATTAGTGAGTTTGCTCTATCAATGGCCGTTGCTACGGTCGATGCATTCACTAAAAGGTTTATGTCATCTGCATAGCTTGTAATAGTACTACCCCTCTGTTTCAGTAGTATTTCAGAGATGTTATTTGTATAAATAATAAATAATAATGGGCCAATGACACTTCCCTGAGGTATACCAATTGTTAATTCTGATTTTTTTGATTAAGCCCGGTCATTTTTTTTCCTATAGCAATTTGTTGATACCTCCCGGACAGATAAGAGACCCTCCACTTCAGTGCTGCCCGAATGCCATACAGCTCAAGTTTCTTTATGACTATATCATGATTTAAAGTATCATAGGCTTTTGACAAGTCGAGGAACAGCCCCAAAGGAATTCTCCCTTCCTCCAAAGATCTTATAATGTGCTCAACAAACTGAAAAATCGCTGCCTGTGTTGATCTACCCCTGATAAAACCATGTTGTGACTCATTAAGTAGTTCATGTTCATTCATGAAATCCATAATTCTTCTACACATAACATGCTCAAATATTTTTGAAAATGATGAAAGCAGACTAATTGGCCTAAATGTTAATGTTTGTATTATCACCTTTTTTAAATACAGGGATCACTACAGCTAGTTTTAGTTGGTCAGGAAAAATACCAAATTTTAGAGAGTTATTAATAATATGAACTAAAGGTTTAACTATCACCTGTACTATATTCTTTAGCAAAGACGTTGATATCTCATCATGACCGCTACTGAATTTATTTTTTGATTTATTAGCTATTTCTAGAATTTCAGAGGCACTGACTAATTCAAGAGAGATACACTCTGCATTACGGTCAATAAAATAAGAATTAGCGGAGATTTTAGCTACAGATCCAGCCAGTGAGCATTAAACTGATTGGCCACACTTTCCGGATCACCCTCTATGTTATATCATTATTTTTTTGATTTTCCGCTAATTTCATTGACAATTGCACATGCACTTTTTGTCTTATTATCTGAAATTCTCAATTGCCCCGAGAGCTCATTCTTTTGGCATTTTAAGAGTAAAGAGTCATACTCCTTCTTTTTTTCAGTATACAAAGATTTATGTCTAATGTCTAAATTTTTTAATACCTATACTTTATCCAACTGCTCTTTACATTTTCTAATCTCCGGATTTTTTAGTCTATTTTTTTTTTTTTTTCGTTTGTTAATAGGAACTTTTTTTATTGGAAAACAGTTATTAAAGTGTTACAAAATAATTTTCATAAATTCATTCCACCGATTGTTCACTAGGGAATTATCTACAAAGTATATTTTTTTTCAACAAACCGCAGATAGCTTTTTTTAAAAGTTAATATATTATTTTTAGAGAAATTTCGTTTAAAGATATGCTGGTTACGCTGTTTATCAATTTTTAGTGTTATTTTTTGGGCTGTATGATCGGAAATGTGAGAATGCAAGACATCTGATGTAAAATTTCTTTTAAAATTGGTTAAAATGTTGTCAATGCATGTCTGACTGGATTGTGTAATTCTTGTTGGCTCTTTAATAGTGTGGTGTATATCAAATGAATTAGCAATAGATAAAATATTCATCATATTTTGGTTTTTCAACAAAAAATCCACATTTAGATCTCCACAAATTATTAAATTATTCCTATCATTTATAAAAAGCAATTCTTCTAATTTATCTTGAAATACCTTAATATCTCCATCTGGAGGCCTGTTTAACGAAACTATGACCATCTTACTACTATTAATTATTACCTCACAACTACAGTATTCAAAATGATTTTCTAAGCCTAATTTATTTAAGTCTAATCTAATTTCCAATGGACTGTAGGTTCTGATGAATAACACTAATTTTGTCAGCACATAGAGGGCTTATGTGTTTTTCCTCTTCCTTGAAAGGTGATTTGCTGGCATCTATGCTAAAAAATTATCTTCGGTGTCATAATTTACGTACAATCTAGTCCTCTCTAACTTGCGTTTATATATGGGACAGTTTTTATCTCTAGCGGAATGACTTACTTGTTTATCCCATTTGCTTACAGTTTGTGCACGCAGAAGTTTTCTTGGCAATCGTTAGTTGAATGTTCCTTTCCGCATTTTGACAAGACCTTTTTATGGCAGTATTTAGCTACATGGCCGTATCCACAACGTCAAGCATATGGTTAATGGCAGACATTCTTTTATATAAGCAGTTGTCAGATCAAAGCTTATTACTCTTTTTTTAGAAACCATTTTGCTACTGTAGGTTTTTTATATATATATATATATATATATATATATATATATATATATATATATATATATATATATATATATATATATATATATATATATATATATATATATATATATATATATATATATATATATATATATATATATATATATATATATATATATATATATATATATATATATATATATATATACAGTATTGGAAAATAATTCGCGCATAAT
>JAHBCN010015257.1:0-21310 GCA_019359885.1 Listronotus oregonensis
TATTTCTCCCCCCAAGCCAGACTTCTTATAAATCTGATGACCCTGTTGGGAAAGAGATCATTCACCTCTTCCGGCAACAATGTGTCATTGCCAAGGAAGTTTAGGGTGTAGGGAATCCCAATATTTTAAAAAAAATTGTCCAGGCGTGCAGGGCAGCGGGAATCGGGGGGTTGACCCCCGGGAGTTTGCGCAATGGATAGTAGGTCAGAGCCGGACTTCCATAATTCTTTGTTACTATCTATAAACTTGACATCATCAGATGTCAAATTCAATCATTCACTGTTTTTTTTTTTTTTTGCACAAAATTGTTGGTTATTAAACGATACTATCATAGAATATTTAAAATAATTGTGGAATATTGGATTTTATATCATCTGATATGATATGGAAAGAATAGATGGCGCCACTGTACAGCCTTCTATTTAAAAGGTCAATATTTTTGGGAGTTTTGTATTTTTACCAAAAATCTTTGTAAATAAATAAAAACACGATTTAAAAAAAAAATTCAAACATTGTATGATAGTTTCATGTACTTATCACCCATTTTTCGATAAAAGAAGGGCAAGATATTAAATGAGTTTAATCTAATCCTAAGATTGTGGTTGTACATTAAAAAGTGAAAATTTTTATAACTGCTTTTTAGGCATATACTTTTCACTAATAAAAACATTCATGAGACAGAATAACAGTGTTTAAAAATGTTTAGTAACCTCTGGTACCTAGGTATCCATTGAAAAGTAACCGTTAAATATTATGTGTCAAAGTATGTCGAGTTTAAAAAAGTTGATAATGTAATTTTAAAGAAACCGAAAATCTAATTTTTTTAAACAAATACAGAAAAAGAAAAAAGGGAATTTTAAAAAAATTTATTTTTTTTATTTAATTAGGGGACCTGTATATATTAAAATTTGGGTGGTCTGTCCATAATTAATAATTTTGACCCTTTTAAAAAGAATGTACTAAATGATTAAATGATATGAAAGTACCTAAATGTAAACCTTATTTTTTTTTAATAATCCACAGAAATACACAAACATTGTGGAAATCATACAAAAGATAGTTAAGATTGCCTTACTTTTCTCGATGCCATTTCCTATAAAATTTTCATTTTATATTATTCATAATTGATATATTATTATTTATTTGGTTACCTAACGTTACGTCTCATAAGAAGCACCTAATTTAAATATAAGAAATACTAGCCTAAAGTAAAAAATGCCGGGTTTTTCCCCCTTACATTTGGAAAAAAAAACCATAAACCTCCAGTCATTTTGTTACATATTGTAAGTAACAAACAATAAAAAAAAAATTATAGTCACAATTTAATAAACACTAATCCTAAAATAAGAAGGTTTTTATCAACCCCAAACCTTCTGCAACCACAAAATATAATCACACAAAGCAAAACAACGAAACTAATATGGCTCTAAAATAAATGTTTGCCAACTACCCTGATTGTTCAGTGTGAAGTGGCCACTTAAAATTTTATTTGGGGGAATTCGTTATTGCGCAAAATCGGCGGGGCCAACTCTGATAGTTATTTTTATACTAGGCGGACATTTTTTGATCGAATGGGCCATAGCATTGATTTTCCATACCCTTTTTAAACTTCCTTGGTTATAATATGTAACAGTAAACCCCAAAGACTAGATTGTAATTAAGTGTAACAAAATGCTTATTTTATAAAGTTTTAAAAACTTTGTGAAGCTATTAAAATGGGTAGTCTATTATGGGGAACCCTTTGTTAAAATTAATTTTTTTTGTGTTCTAATTGAAATTTTAAAACTTCTGAATATACTCATACAGCATATGCCACGCATATTTTGCCAAATGGGAATATGTCTTACGAAAAATCAAAACAAAACTGCTGTTATGTGGAAGAAGCTTACAAATAGTTTGCATAGCAGTATACAGAGTGGCCAAAAAATAACATAAAACTTAATCAGGAATGAAGTACAACTATTTTAAAGAAATTAAAAAAAGTTTTTAAAGATATTCTTTTGTTGTATCTAATTAGAAAACAATAGCCACCTAACATTTTTTTTTAATTTTACTGTTTTTTTATGTCAAGGATAAAACACCATCACCTAATAAATCTGGGGTTTATAAACAAAGTTGCAATGAATGCCATAGCTAATACATAGGTTAGACAGAAGAAACTTTAATATTAAATCTAAAGGACATGCTTGAGACGCAGAATGTTCTGCTATTATTTCCGTTCAAACAAGGTCATAGTACAGAAAATGAAGCATTTTGGCTCACAATTTTTTTGTCCTGCATGGATTTACCTGAAATTTTTACAAAAGGTTAGGAAAGTTATTCTTGGGGTAGTTGCCACCCCATCTCGGGGGTGGAAATTTTTATAACATTTTTACTACAGAAATTAATTAAAAAAAAGTGATTCTAAATAAAAAATGTTTTTTACATTTTTTTCGTGAAACAATATTTTTCATGAAACTTGGTTGTGGCTGTGTGCACGTAAGGGAAATGAAGAGATTTGTATTTGTGAAATTTTTTTTCCTAGCAGAGCGTTTGGTAAAACCATCATCAGTGCTATTCGTCGTCAAGCAGGACCCCCAGAAATTTGGGCCCCAAAAAAACATGTTCGTCTTTCCACAAAATGGTATATTTTTTTTGAAAAAATTTTTAAATTTCACCCTTTAATAAGGGAAAATGTAACAAATATTAATGTTATTTGATTTTTTTTTTAAATTTGTGTAATAATGTGATATTTTATTGAAGCCCTCTAAATGTTTTGTTGGCTCAAATTTGCTGCGGCTCCTCTTGACGACGAATAGCACTGATGATGGTTTTACCGAAACCCGAGGGTTTTTTTAAAAAAATTTGCACAAATCAAATCTCTTCATTTCCCCAAAATTTTTTAAATCATTTTGGATAAAAATCAATTTATTGAAAAATAAAATCGACTTTTTTAATGGGTTTTTCGCAAAGGACTTGAAAAATATGCATTTTCCAAAAAAAAAAAAAAAAAAAAAATTAAGAGCAAAATTGTATCTAGTAAAAAAACTAAAAGAAATCTTTTTTTTATTTCTCTACAACTGATACGGACCGAGCTAAGGTTTGTTAATGGTTAGCTACTGTTCGTCAAATGCTAAGTTTGAAATATTTAAAGTCGAGGAAAACCCATTAAGTCTTTTTTAAAGTACATAATTTGACTTTTTTTAAGTCTTTAGCTAAAAATTGAGCGAGTTATCATAAAAATAAGGTCTCTCCCTAGTTTTGTCTACGAAAATATTATAATATATTATAATATTATAAAAAAATTGGGGTCTTTGGCCTTCAGCTATTCTCTTTATTTATGTATAATCAATACATCCTACAAGTTTGGCCAATTTAAGATGCTTAATTTATAAAAAAAAAATTGGTTTTTTTAGCGATTTTTCACCATTTTGTAAAAAAAGCCCTTTTCTTCAAAACACTACTCCAAAAATACTGAAGATTCGAAAAAAGATACCAAATTATAGCTTTTTTGACTACAAAAATTTTTCTTTGCATAGATTTTCTGTACAATAAATATGTGGCGAGATATGGCCGTTCAAAGCTTCTATTTACGATCGAGCACCACCTTATTCGAGCCCTTTAAACTCACCCCATTTCAAAACTAACGGATTTAAAGGGATCTTATTCACATAACGTTGTAGCTCTTGAAAAACTCTACAAAATAATTTTTGAAAAAACTTTTTATCGTTAAAAATGAAGAAGCTATGCTTAAAAAACCAATCAATTTTTTTTTCAAAAAATTCGCATATCCCGCTTTGAAGTATAACAATCTAAATAACCGATATACTTTAAAGTCCTCGTGCGCCACACGTTCAAAATTTAAACTAAGCTATAATAGGGGTTAATTTATGGGGGTTAAAAAACTTGAAAAATGAAATTAGTACATATTTTAAGCTACAGCATTCCAAAATTAAATCACCTTGATAAATTAACCATTTTTTAGAGGTAATATATTTTTTATATTTTGAGCGCTAACAAAGGTTGATTTTTAAGGGTTAAAATATTATAAGTTTATTTTAAAGCATTAAACAATCCTTATTCAACTAATCCAAACCAATTTTTACCCATCTTAAGGTTTCGAATATTGTTTTATAAGTTTTGATAATGGAGGGTAGTTTTTAACTTTAAAAAACACACAGCGCACGTCATCATGAAATACAATTTGAAGTATAGGGTTAAAGCGCCTAATTCCAAATTTTTATCGATGCAGAACAGAAAAATTGCGAAGTTTTGCCATTTTTTAGCTTCATTTCTTCATTTCCTATTTTGAAGTGATTTTATTCATTCTTTTTTTGGGAATATTGTAGATTTGTAGTAGACTCTTCTGAATGCTATTAAATAAACCATTTTTCGAAAGATGTTGGTCTCAGCTCTCAATTAGCGCAGTTAAGTATATTAAACTGGAATGGCGTATTTGGACATGGCTCAATTCTTTACAATTACATATTTTATAATTTTTAAAACTGTCCATTTTCAGATAATTATTACAATCAATTTATTAAACACCAATAGCGGTTTAAAAAACTTTTTGATACGTCAAATAATCATTTGTTTATTTTTCTTGACAGCAGCGGCAAGCATGGCCTCCTATCATATCTAAACATAATACTCGCCTGTGTTATGTGAAAGCTATAACTATAATCAATTTAAATCAGAAAAAAATAGATTTCTACCACCTTTAGTAGTACAAAATTAATAAAAAATAAAAGAAGGATATCGACAAACCAATTTTTAAACTGTTTTCGTAACTAAAGTTGGTAGTTTTGTATTTTATTTAAAGCGATAATTTGGACATCAATGTAATTTATAGATAATGCGAATTGTTTACTAAATATACATTTCTACTATCTTTAGTATAATGAAAGGTTTAGAAAATTAGAGTTTGTAATCATAATAACTATTTTTTAATTACTTTCTATAACTAAAGTTTGTAATTTGCTTTATTTATCACTTGATTTGTCGTAATATACATAGTTATATGACGTAAAATATAAAATTCAATTATTTATAAAAAAGTACAATTCTACCACTTTTAGTGGAAGAAAACTCCGTCAGAATGATGTAGGGACTTTCCGAACATAAACTTTTATTATTCAGTATAACTAAAGTTGGTAATTTGCATTTTACCACTATTAAACATTTAACGGAACATGCAAAGGTGAAGTAGTTAATAAAAACAGATTTAATAAAACCGTGGCTACTATACCAATTTATTTTATTGTAATAATTATTGTAATATGTATATATATTTAGATTTTTATATAATTATTACCTAAATCTATATAAGATCTAGTCATTTTTCTTATTATTTACAATATTAAAGGTAAAGGTGCAATTCTCACAATTTTTAATGACAATTTCAGATGAAGTTTTTACCGTTCAACGCCTACTGTGGTGTCAAATTTGACGTTTTTCTATTACGGTTTCCTTGATAACTAATCGAGCGACAAAGTAAAAAAACGCTTGCTCCTCGGAAAAGTGCAACTTTGTGTTTTGTTTTTGAAGCGCAAACATGGTACTTTTCGCGGTTGTAGAAAAAAAAAATATTAAAATATTTTATTTTTGAAAATATGCTTTCACTTTTATGTTTTTATATATTTTTAAGGAAATTATTTACATATTAATTACATATTAATTAGGTTTATGTTATTAAATAATGGGAATTTATGTTTTTTAAATTTTTTCACTGCCGTTTTTACCAGACAGCTTCAAGCACAATACTCTTACCTAATATCCGAATTTAACAAGCTTCTTAACCTTCCCTCTCGTTCCTAAACTTTCTCTAAGTAAGTATACCCTTATTTTGAAGTCAATCCGGCACCGATCCGAACGGATTAAAGACCCATCCCGAACCCAGGCAAATGTGTTTTAGAGTTTGGGGCGGCAATTAGCCTCTTAATTGGGGCACCAGCATTGTCAACCTTTGTGTGAATTATGTGCAGGACGAGCGTAAATTTTAGCGTTTTATTATGGAGTCTGATGAGTGTATAGCACAACATCCAATAGTATACTGGGTGATTCTTTAAAAATTAAAGATACTCAGAATGCGGCTGGAAGCATAATATAACACTTACAAAAAATAGTCTGGTCAATATCTGGGAATCAATGACCTTATTTTAAAATGTACCTTATAAAATTCGATTTTTTTTTTATTTATTAAGTAGAAAGATTTCTATTTTTTAGAGAATGAAGGGACTTTGTATTTCGTGCAAATTTTTATTTAAAAATCCTAGCAGAGCGCTTTCGGTATAAACATCATCAGTACTATTCGTCGTCAAGCTGGAGTCGTAGCAATTGGAGCAAACAAAACATGGAGTAGGACTTTAGTAAACTATCAAATTATTACATAAAATAAAATAAAAGTCAAACAACAGTGATTTATGTTATATTTTTCCTTATTAGAGGGTGTTTAAAAAAAAAAAAAAAAGACTACACAAGTATACCATTTTGTGGAAAGACTAACATCTTTCCACAAAATGGTGTTGTCTTTTTTTAAAAAATCACCCTTTAATCAGGGAAAATGTCACATACATCACTGTTGCTTGACTTTTATTTTATTTTATGTAATAATTTGATAGTTTACTAAGTCTTACTACATGTTTTGTTGGCTCAAATTGCTACGACTCCAGCTTGACGACGAAAAGCACTGATAATAATAATACCGAAAGGGCTCTGCTAGGATTTTTAAATAAAAATTTGCACGAAATACAAAGTCTCTTCATTACCCAAATTCTTACGTGCACACAGCCACAACCAAGTTTCATTTATATTTTTTTAACTTGACAATAGTTCTTTTTTATCTGGCCTATGTTTATACAGGGTGATTGGTAAGTACCAGCAAAAAATCAAGACCAAATTTTTCTTCGTTTTTAAGATATTTCACTATAAAGTTTTGTCAAAGAAAAAAATTTAAATCACATTATAGGTGTCGCCAATCTTAGTTGGCGCTTTTAAACTATTACATCATATAAAATCAAATTTGACCTTTGTTAAAAGTTAGACACTTGTCAATCTGTTTTTAGAAAAATCACAAGAAAATGGAGTTCCCTAACGAAGAATACGGTGATATTGTTTATGTGTATGGGTTTTAATGGAAACACTCTAGCTGCTTGTCGCGAACTTTTTCTGACACATTTCAAAGACTTCGTAAATGTGGAATCGGTAAGCGAACCAAAAGCAGCCGTAATAGGACTCACACAGTAGAACAAGAAGAAGCAGTGACTGATACTGTGCTTGATGAACCAAGAATAAGTACTCGACGTATTGCAAACAAGTTTGAGATTTACTTAATATTTTGCTCGGGAAACGCTAAACAGAGAAGTCTTCCATCCGTACCACCCGCAGAGCGTTCACAACTTGCAACCAGGGGACCCAGAACAGCGTCTGCTTTTTTGTCAGTGGCTATTAGAGCAACAAAATGAAAATCCTGACTTCATTCGGAAGACCTTGTGGTCGAACGAATCGATTTTCACTAGGAATGGGATCAACAATTTTCGTAACAACCACATCTGGTCACTTAAAAATCCGCACGCTACGAGAGTTCGCAGCTTTCAGCAAAGATTTTCCATCAACTGCTGGTGTCGAATTTTTAACGGAACACTGTTCAGAATTTTGCCTCAAAGGTTAAATGCTAACTCGTACTTTCAGGTTTTAGAAAATCAGGTTGAAAATATGCTGGACAATGTGCCTCTTAACTTACGAAACAGAATGTGGTACCAGCACGACGGTGCACCACCGCATGTTGGAAAATTTATTTGTTATTGCATAGGTTGAATAAAAGATGGATAGGTAAAAATGGTCCTGTTCCTTGGCCGGCAAGGTCACCCGACCTCAACCCCCTAGATTTTTATCTTTGGGGCCATGTTAAGCAGTTAGTTTATGCAAAATACTATTACTCGAGAAGATAAACCCACGCGCATGAGATAAGCCTATCTCTCTCGCACGCCTTACGTCACTCGATGACAAATTTCCCCAGAAACAGCGAGTTTTAATATGGCGTTCCGATTTCGGTTTAGATGTTCGATGGATTTAGTGTATTGTTTATTTATTTTTTGAAGCCAAACCCAGATTTTTTAACTTAGCGTAAGGAACTCGACCACATTTTTAACAATTTTAACGGGAAGTCATTAAAGTTGACTAAAAATTATTTAAAATTGCAAATGGATTTAGCCAAATCTGTGTTTTAAAATTCTAATGTTAAATAGAGATATTAAAAAAAAAACAAAGTAAGAAAGAGAAAAATGACGAAAATTACAAAATAGATTAATTAAATTTGGTTTGCTTGTGTAAATTTGTTAATTTTCTAAGTACTAATATATTCTTAAAAAAATAAACAGAATTGTTAAACATTACAGTGTCATTTTCTTAACACCTCTACCCATAAGCAATATAAAAAATATAGACTATCCTTTATAGGTAGGTATAGCGCATAAAACTCAATAAAAATTTTAAAAATTGTCACAATCCTCTGTATATTAATCCTCTACTTTTGTTTTATTTATTTTTTGCAACATAACAAAATATGTACTGATACTAACCACAACTAACCAAATTTATTGAAATAAAAACCATAAATAATTTTTTGCGCTCTAAAGTGTTATTAGTTTATTATTAATTAACAAGCCTTTAGACTTTTCATATTGCATATGTTTAAATTAAAATACTTTAAATAATTATAATCGTTTGTTGTTCGTTTTTAAACCTTAATCAATGTCAAACGGGCATTTATATTATTTATTCTATACCTTATTTTTAAAGGCTTATTATCATAGCACGGATCCTAAATCCCACATACAATTAAGAAAATATCTTACATACTATTATAATAATCATAGAATATCTCATACACCAATATATAATAATCATAAGTAATGCCAAAATACAATAAACGTTAAAAAAGGCTTTAAAACACCGACCAGCAGAATTTTTGTCATCGAGTGACGTCATGCGCAACATCGTACGAAATTAAATCGCCAAGTGGGTTTATCTTCTCGAGTAATAGTATTATGAGTTTATGCAAAGCAAATAAATTCGATGGAGCAATTAGAAGCAAGAATAGGCAATGCGATTGAACATGTTCATACTAGAACAAATTTCGAAGAAGTCTGCCGTTCATTACTAGACAGATGTCACGCTTATATCCGTGAAAATGGCGGTATTTTTAAACATTTGAGGTTATGAAGCTTGTTTTTTTCTTTGCAGTGTGATAAATGTTGTGTTTTGTAAACTATGTAGCAGCCCGCCGCATAGGTTTGGATGCCCGCTCAAGTAAGCGAGCGTCCAAACCTATTACCAAAAATTTAACAATGTTTTGTGCGTCTACAGGGTGCAACAGATTCGAGTGCATGCATGGGGATCTCGGAAACCGTAAGAGATACAAAGTCGGTTAAATTATGGCAAAGTTGCGCATTTAGGTGCCTAACAACATGTCGTTTAGAAAGTTGTTTAATTCCAAGTACTTCCGGAGATATCCGGAAAAAACTGAAATTTGGCGATTTCGTTTTTATTTTTTTCTGACGTTATTTAAAGAGATAGAAAAAAACAAAAGACACTTTCTTGTGGCCACTTTTTAAGCTCTACTAAACAGCGTTGAGAGATTTTCCGTACGACGTTTCGTTTTGGTTAAACCATCATCAACTTTATTTTTTTAAATACAACACTCAATTGTTTATTGCATTTTTTTAAAGCATTTGTAATCCCAATTACAATGATGCATAACACTTAATATTTTCCTGTTAAATAAACATATTTTCCATAAGAGACAACGAGTTAGACTAGGAACGCACATCATTTCTTATAGGGGCGTTCCATATTTGTTAGTAAGTATTAAGTGTTATACATTTTTGTAATTGGGATAATAAGGGGTTCAAAAAAATTAAATAAAAAACCCAGGTCCGTATTTAAAAAAATATAGTTGATGATGGTTTAAAAACGAAACGCGAAAAATCTCTCAACGTTGTTTAGAAACTTAAAAGTGGCCATAAAAGTGTCTTTTGTTTTTCCATATCTCTTTAAATAGCGTCAAAAAAAATAAAAACGAAATCGGCAAATTCGGTTTTTCCAGATATCTCGGAAAGTACTCAGAATTTGCAACTTTCTAAAGTGGACATGGTTAGTTACGCAAATACACAACTTTGCCCTAATTTAACCGACTTCGTATGTCCTACGCTTTCCGAGATCCCCATGCATGCACTCGAATCTGTGGCATCCTGTATAATGAAAATCCCACCGCTGTGTTCACACGTCGTTGTCGTGGTTGGGCCCAGTGGGATCTTTTGAAACATGTGCTAGAGTTGTTGGTTATCGGCAACTCTTTTGGCTAGCGTATGGAATGAGATCTGAAGCTAAGATGATCACAAGGCTTAACTCAAGGTGTTGTGTCTGGTTCCTGTAACAAGGACCTGGTAGCTACCCACGTCACTAGACCGGGAGAGGAGGGCATGACGGATTTAATCGTCTGCTCGTCATACTTTCCAGGAGACAGGGACACCAGAACACATATTGTGCTCGTGTCTGGTAGCGACACGAGTAAAAGGAGATGTAAGAACTCTCTCTCACGGACGTTGGACAAACATACTTATTACAAATATCGAAGTATGGCTAAACAGACCGAGTGGAGAAATAGATTACTTTCTCTCTCAGGTTCTTTCGGGGCATGGTTGCTTCAGAAAATACCTGTTTGATAGAAATAGAGCAGATTCGGACAGCTGTCTTTACTGTGGGAAAATGAATAACGTCGAGCATACACTCTTCGTCTGTCAGAGATGGGAAAATGAGGGACAGGAGTTTGTAAGAACAACAAATTTAAATTTTAACGCTGAAAATATGATGGAGATGTTTATATTGTCAGAGGAAACCTGGGACAAAGCTTATAAAGTGTTAAGAGGGATAATAGAAAGAAAAGAACGGAAAGCCAGAATAAGATGAAAAAGAGCATAAAATAAACAGCACTCGTACTGAAGAAATGCGAAAGCAGTTCCAGGACGGATAGCCTATGTAGCTGGAAGTGGGGGAAGGGTTTAGTGGGTGGGCGCTGTCCGGACTCCCACACTACCACAGTCGCTAGAATACCAAGCACGGAGTGTGCATAGATATGTATTCCTAATCCCTACTGTAAAAAAAATAGCTCTCTCCCAATCTGATATCGGATTTATTAGAACTCCGATCCTATTGAGAGAAATATAAAAAGGTGTGAGCTACAATAGACCGAGCAGTCGCAGTAGAGGGCGTAAAAAGTCCACTCACTTTAAACTTAACCTCCTAACTATAGTGAAAACTATAATTGTGTTTGGCGTAATTAAAGCCTAATCCATTATTATTTTTATGCTTATCAACAATTCTAATCTTTCCCCCTTATGGCGAATATAGTAATACGCCCCTGCTTGATGCAAATTGTATTTTATCCAAACTTTCCCTGTTCTTGCACTAATTTAACTAAGTTTTTCTCATTAATACCTTTAAATGAACAGACATTTAAATTGGAAAACCGCCTCCTTAATGAAATATTAAACTTCGTCTAACAACTTCAACTTCCTGTAAAGTCGACACCCTTATTTCAAAGTCAATCCGGGTACAATCTGGGGCAGGATTTGGTCCCCATCCTGGACGCCCGCAAACGCATTTCGGTCACGCATTTACCCAGCTAATAGGGGAGCTGGTATTAACAACCGCAGATTTATTTTGTAAATTATGTTCCGAACAAGTAATAGATTTATGTTGGCGTTCGGGAAACCAAAGAATGGCATGTTTATGTTATTTTGTATCATTTAGAACATTCATTAATTTAGACACGGAAATTTTCCATGTTTTTGAGAGTTAGAATATTTATTTGGTTTTGGTAACTTTTATATCAGGCTTATTAGGGGCCATCCATGACATTGTATGACAAGAGGTATGAGAAAGTTAGCAACTTTGTGACGTTACATGTAAAAATACAAATTATTAAAACGCAGAACTTAAATACAGACGAAAAACTTAAGAATTTTTTTTTGGTCAATTATTTAAAATATTTGATTTGATAATAATTCTTTAAAAAATAGCTATTTATGTATCAAGGGCGTTACTGGTACTATAATGCCCTGAAGGTCGAAATAGCCCGAGGGCCTCTGGCCCAAGGGCTAGATTTCGACCTGATGGGCATTATAGCCCAGCAAAGCCGTGGTGCATCAATGCTTTATGTTTTACCCAAAAAGAGTTTTTCAATGACTAATTACATTATTTATTCGCAATATAAAAAATAAGTTGCACCTGTACCTGTATATGTAAGTAGATAAGCTGGGTTAAAGTTTGACTTTGATGTTTCTGTCAGTCAGTTGGCATTTTTATTTAACGATTTACTCAAAATGGAAGAAATTCCACAAAATATAAGAGAAAAGACCATAAAAGCGACCGAAAATCTTTTGCCAGTTAAATCAAGGCAACAGTATGATCAGGAGTATGGCATATTTGGTATTTGGAAAGATGCGAACGCAATTCTTCAAATAACCGAAAACTTTTAATGGCATATTTCAGGAACTGGTAAGTTATTGATTTTATTTTAATACATATGTTTAACAAACTTAATTATTTTAGTCGGAAAAATACAGTCCGAACTCTCTCTGGACCAAGTATTCCACCCTAAGGTCTACGTTGATGGTCTATGAAAATATAGACATTTCGCAATACCATCGTCTCATATCTTTTTTAAAAGTTAAGTGGAAAGGATACGTCCCGAAGAAGTCTAAAGTTTTGGAAGGAGAACAAATATTAAAATTTATTAAGAAGGCTCCTGATGATATCTACTTGGTACACAAAGTCATATTGGTAATGGGTGTTTTTGGAGGTTTAAGACGAGATGAGTTGGTCAAAATGACCATTGATGACATTGAAGATAGAGGAACAGTCTTGGTTATAAAGGTACCAGAAACTAAAACTTCAACTTCAAAACGTTTTACTGTCATTGAAGAAGATTTAGGCGCTTTAAATTTGATAAAAAAGTACACAACGTTAACACCAGCTGGAATAAAGGAGCGAAGATTCTTTCTTACCTATAGAAAGGGTCGATGTACAGTACAACCCACTGGAAAAAATACCATAGGAAGCGTCCCAACATTGATCGCAAAATTTTTAAAACTGGATAATGCAGAAGCTTACACCGGCCACTGTTTGCGTCGCACATCGTCAACTTTACTTGTTGAGGCAGGTGCTACGCTAAAACAACATGAGAAATGGAAAAGCTCTTCAGTAGCTGAAGGATATATAGAAGAAAGTATTTCATCCAAAAACAAAGTAGCCAAAATGATTGCCAATTCAGTTAATTCCGAGGTTAATTCCGTATCGACTATTGAAAATTCTTTAATGGACTGTTCTTCTATACAAAATAGCGTTAGTGCTACCACCGCTGCTACCATCACAAAAAACACCGACCATTCTATAGTGGGATCAGCTACATTTTCCGGGACATTTCAAAATTGTAATTTTTATTTTGGAAATAAAGTTTAATTTTTAGTATTGTTTAAAGAAAAAATTATTTTTTGTATAAACTTGATCTTTATTGTGAGAGAAATAAAATTGGATAAGCAATAAAATTTCCATTTTAGCGCATTAGGGCATTATAAGCGGGCATTATCATAATGCCCGCTTATAATGCCCTAGGTGTGATAGCAGGTATTATTGCTATCATAACATATTCCGTTTCTAAGGTATTATAGATCAATAATAAATAGGTAAAACATAAAAACATATATTTAATGAAAATAAGATAAAAGATTTTACTGTTTTGATTATTTTTAGATGTAAAATTTCAAAATATGTGACAAAACACTAGGGGGTCTTACAAATGTGACGAGTTGTGACAGGGACGGGGGGAATGTCAAAAAATCCTAAAATTCGTGTAAAGTGATTTATATGCAGGGTTTCCTTTAATACCATACCTATTTTGATATTTAAATAAATTTTATATTAGATAAGTCAGTACGTTTTTTTTTATATTATTATTTTCTATGGCCTTTAAGATTTAAATCAACATATTTTTAATCTACTAGGCACCTGACACAAATCTAGAAAAAATTGATTTTCGTAGAAGGTAATTTTTTTAGTAAAGCATCATTAGGTTTAAACACGTAATTAAATGTTTAATTTTAATTCTCATGGATTATTGAGTTTAACAACGAGTTTTTTTGCGAAAAAACATAAAGAGTAACTTAATAAAAGAAGATAAAGCGACAGTACATACCCCTAAAAACTCTAAAAGAGTTCTGCGAGAAGTGTTTAATGGCTCATTTTACTATTTGGGAATTTAAATTGGCTTTTAAGATTCCCGGACTTAACTGCACCAAACTTTTTTCTGTGGGGCTATTTAAAGTCAAAGGTTTTTGCAACTCGTCTAGAAAATATCCAAGATCTTAAAGTCCGAATCCTAAAGAGGTCCGGTGAATAGATCAGGTTTTTCTTCATCGTGTCACAAATTATTTCCTGGCAAATCTTCAAGGGTGCATTGAAGTTAAGGGCACTTACTTAAAAGACGTAATTTTAAAAAGTTTGGATCAGTCGTATGTTATAGTAAATCCTTAAGAGTGAATTGTAATTAAGTGTAATAAAATGTTAGTTTTATTGAGTTTTAACAATTTTACTGAGCAATTAAAATGGGTAGTCTTTTATGGGGATAAAACCAAATTTTTATAAATCACACATGAAAGTAGCGTTTTTTAATGCACTTTTTAAAATGAAACGATGAAACTTAAGGATATGACCTTAACTTTTAATTTTCAAATGAGACATCCTGTATAATATTACCTTTTTGGATTTCTAAGAATGTTTTGAGTCTAAGGGTATTTATTTGGCAAATTTTAACAGCTAAAAATTTTGCTGTCAAAATGTGACCTATAGAAAACTGTTGGACGCAGAATGTGTCAAATATCCAAAAATGTAAAAACACACAGGGTGTATTATTTAAAAGTTGTTTGGTTTGGGGAAACCGTTTTTTTTTAAAGGCTGTTTGGCCTTACATACTATGTGTTTTGGCCATGTAATTTAACACATTCGTACTCCCACATTTTAACTATTGTTCCACCATTCTACTTCTATTAAATCAAAATAAGATTTTTCGCATTTAAAAGTTGCAAAATAACTTGAAAATTATTCTGAAACCCGTTTGGGGCCCACCGGGAAACTATTAAAAAAAACAGTTGTCCCAAAAAGGAATTTAAAGGGGATGGAAGCCTAATGCTATGGCCCATTCGATCAAAAAAGTCCAGCCCAGTATGAAAATAACTGTCGAGTTGGCCCCCCCGATTTTGGCAATAACAAAATTCCACAAAATAATTTAATTTTCCCCTTACACACTGATAAATCAGTGTAAGTTATCCAACACATTAAATTTTATGAGAGCCGGAGTACCGTTTTTTGGATTGATCAAAACCTTCCTATTTTAGTGATTAGTGTTTATTAAATTGTGACTATAATTTTGTGTTTATTATTTTTACTTATAATATCGTAACAAAATGACTAGAGGTTGTATGGTTTTGTCTTGCAAATCCAAGGGTAACATACCCGTTTTTTTTAACTTTAGGTAAGTATTTTTATATTTAAATTAGGTGCTTCTTATAAAGTAACGTTAGGTAACCGAATAAATAATAATATATCAATTATGAATAATAGAAAATGAAAATTTCATAGGAAATATTAGTGAGAAAAGTAAGGCAATCTTAACTATCTTTTAGATGATTTCCACAATTTTTGTGTATTTCTGTGGATTATTAAAAAGAAATAAGGTTTACATTTAGGTTCTTTTATTTCATTTAATAATTTAGTACACTCTTTTAAAGGATCAAATTTATTGATTACTGGGCAGAACAGACAAATTTTAATATATACAGGTCCCTCTAATTGAATGAAAGGAAGTACAATTTTGGTACTGTTTTTTTGGGGCGCTGATTACAAATCTAAAAAAAAAAAAATTCGGCAATGTTTCGTTTTCGAGATATTCATCATCAAAATTGAAAATCAAACTAGCCTTATTTACACTATTCTTCCTTCTTTTTGCACAAAATTCTTGATTTTTACACTAAATTGGCACACAATATTTCACAAACACCTTTTAAAAACTTTTTTTATGTTTATTTTACACCTTTTTTACAATTTTATTTTTTAAACAAATATGGCTGCTGCCTTTGAACTTAAAAGTTCGCAATTTAATGGAAAAAAGATGTAAAATAAATAATAAATAAAAATACAAGGCTTTAAAAGGTGTTTATAAAATATCGTGTGCCACTTTAGTGTAAACATCAAGAATTGTGTACAAAAAGAAAGGAGAATATAGTGAAAATGAGGTTAGTTTAATTTTAAACTTTGATGATGAAGATCTCGGAAAAACGTTGCCGAAAAAATTTTTTCAGATTTGTAATCAGCGCCCGAAAAACCCCTGTATACTAAATTTGATTACAATCGGAGAGGAGGCAACTTTCGAGACAATACCATTTGTTTAAAAATAAATTAGATTTTTGGTTTCTTAATCTTGCATTATCAACTTTTTAAACTCACATACTGTACACACATAATATTTAACGGATACTGTTACAATGGATACTCAGATACCAAAGGTTACTAAAAATTTTTAACCACTGTTATTCTGACTCATGAATGTTTGTTATTAGTGAAAAGTATATTCCTAAAAAGCAGTTATAAAAATTTTCACTTTTTAATGTAGAACCAGAATCTTAGGATTAGATTAAACTCATTTACACTATCTTGCCCTTCTTTTATCACAAAATTGGTGATAAGTACATAATACTATCATACAATGTTTGAAATTTATTTTAAAAAATCGTGTTTTTATTTATTTACAAAGATTTTTGTTAAAAATACAAAACTTTCAAAAATATCGACCAATTAAATAGAAGGCAGTAAAGTTCCATATTATATCAGATGATATAAAATCTAATATTACACAATAATTTTAAATATTCTATAGTAGTATCCTTTGATAACCAACAATTTTGTGCAAAAATAAAAAAAAAAAAAACAGTGAATGTTGGAATTTGACATTTGAAGATGTCAATTTTATAGATAGGAACAAAGAATTATGGAAATCCGGCCCTGACCTACTATTCATTGCGCAAATTCCGCGGGGCCATCCCCCCTATTCCCGCTGCCCTGCACGCCTGGACAATTTTGTTCTACAGTATTGGGCTTCCATACACCTTTAAACTTCCTTGGTTGTACCTAGTAAAAGATACAATTGTATAACATTTTAATGTTTATACACAAAATAATGCTGCAATTTTAATGTTCATGGGTATAACACTCATTCTAGAAATAACTTTTATAAACCCAATCTCTTAGTTCCGCTCACAAAACTCACTTTTCTTTAGGGGTCTGGATAGTTATATCGGACTTCCTGAGAGCTTAAAAACTATTCAATCGGTAAAACCGTTTAAAAGGCTCCTAAAGAGGCATTTAATGAATTCTTTGAATTTGCTTATTAAGATTAGTAAGTTTTACACCTGCCCGTTTGTATTTAAATATTTTAGATAATATGTTTTTTATGGTGTCTTATTTGTTATAAAATATATGTATGAATGCTTTTCCCAGTCCTTTTTAGTCCAAAAACGAAGCTGAAAAAAAAATACAAAACCTGGCAATTTTTTCAAAATGCATAGATTTGCATAAAAATTTGGGATTAGGGCTAACTGTCCCTCCTCCTCAAAATCTATATTATGCCGATGTGCGCTTTTTATTTTTTACCCTAGAAAAATTAACATATTGTCACAGAGTTGTTTTTAAAAAAATGTAAGGTTTTAAAAAAGTATAACTAATTTAATTTGAATTTTTAATTTAAAAAACCCACCCCTTATAATGCATGAAAAAACTAGTACAAAACTGCGGATCGAATCGCTTTTAGAATGCTCCAAAGAATTTTTTCGCCCTTCTTCAGTTTTTGTGTTAAAATTTTTTTAAAAATACCATTTTGTTATTTTTTTAAAAGGCTGCTCAGTCAAAAAAAAAAAAACGAAATCGGCAAATTTCCTTTTTTTCCGGTATCTCCGGAAGTACTAATTTTGAAC
Organism: Listronotus oregonensis; assembly: GCA_019359885.1. Lineage (NCBI taxonomy): Eukaryota > Metazoa > Arthropoda > Insecta > Coleoptera > Curculionidae > Listronotus > Listronotus oregonensis. Next base: position 18,063 of record JAHBCN010015257.1, read on the forward strand.
TTTCTAAAGTGGACATGGTTAGTTACGCAAATACAAATTTGCATAATTTAACCGACTTCGTATCTTTTAAAGTTTCCGAGATCCCCATGCATGCACTCAATCTGGGGCCCCCCCTTGTATAATACATAGAAAAAGAGAATTTAAAAAGGGAGCTACGACACATTTAATTGGGTTTTAAAAAATTTTGGTTTAATTTATTTTAATCATATTTCACTTAATTTTTAGATACATATTTTAAAAAAAAAAAGAAAGTTTTTTTGCAAGTGCTTTAAAGTTGTTATTTTTTTTTTTTTCCCCCGAAAAATACGATGTTCGTTATTTGCCTTTTTTAAATTTTAAATTGTGTGTTTGATGAATAACACAACTAACCTTTAACAATCACAACTTGGTTTTTATTGGTCCCACGAATTCAAACAAAAAACATTTTTTTCGTTTTTGAAAGCTTTTTTTCCCTTTTGTTATTTACAGTTTTTTTTTTTTTTTTAAAAAATGTTAAAAAAAAATGGTTATTGGAAAAGCTAAAAAATATCATCACCAAAAACCATTTGATAATCAAATAAAACACCAATTAGGTTCTAAACTAGTTTTAATGAGCCTGCGTCGATAAATTTATAATGTTAACCTGCGCACAGATTATACGATATAAGAAAAACCTTTAATGACCGAAATTCGGTTAATTAATATTATTTTCATAAATTCATTACGTTTAACCTGGGTAGCCAGCCATGTTGTAAAAAGGAGATTTGCCAGGGGCTAGAGGTCAAAGCGTTAACATAAACTGGTCGTTATATTCGAAAACAAAGGTTAATTGTTGTTGTCGACACGTTGTTAACGTCTTGTCGTAATAAAAGTTTTGGCAAAGTTTAATTGGTAATTTTGAAAATTTTCTTAAAAATATATATGAAATATTGATGTTAATACTACTAAAATCTGGCATTTCCCAAAGTTTTTTTATGTCAATTGGTACAGTTGCGGGGAAAAAATTTGGGAATTGGCTACCATTTCTGTCAAATTTTCGAAATTGTATAAACTAGATGTTTACCTTTAAGGCCTTAGGTAATTAAACTGGTAAAAAAAGTATTTTTTTTAAATAACTAATGTTTTTCACCAAGAAGCAAAATAATTACTGAATAATTATCAACGGATAACATATTTTATAAGTATAATGCATATTTTGTTTTCAAATCCACTGAATTAACAAAAAGAATTAAAAGTTTTAAGGATATTTGTAAACTAATATTTTATTGATAATTGACTCTAAACGCTTCGGCATATATGCTATGTTTGGGTACGATGTGCATTATAGTTGTTCCATATTTCTTCAATTTTGTCCATGTTTTTTGCTTTGACAATGTGACCCCAAACATTTTCTATGAAATTGACATTTGGACTTGAGGGCCAATATAGTAAATTTACATTATTTTATCGCATCCAGTCAGCAATTGTTCTTGCCTGTCAAAAAGGGTAGTTGTCTTATTGATAAATAACGCTTGGCTAAGGAAAAATATTAGTTAATAAGGTTAGCAAAAAATTTTGTAATAAATCCCTATAAACCTTTGTAAATTTTCAATTACTGCGGGGTGCACAGCCCAAGGCTTCTTGCAGTCATATATTCCCACATATTGAATAAAAATCTACCACTTGCTTTAACTTTGGGTATACTTCTCTTTAAATCTTGTGTTTCGAGGTCTGTACACTCTAACTCGCCCATCATAACAAAATTAAGTCTTTTCATCCGTAAAAACGACATTTCTTCTCTCCACCCCCTGCTTTTGCCGTTTAAAATTATTTTTTGACAGCAGCACGATTTCTAAAATTGGATCTTTCTTTGACGGCGCGCGTCTTACTATCTAAACAGATCCAGGCAATTTTGTTTGTCTATGTAATTCAACGGCTGTTTGGAATGAATGGTTTTCCAAATAAGTGACCAGTCCATTATTTTGTTCCTCGTTTGATACTTTTCTTTTGCCACTTCCCAACAATCTATTTAAGGAGCCGCTATTTTTCCACTTTTGCTATAAACTATACAAACCAATTACCAAATAAAGACAATAAAAGTCCAGTAGACTTTCAAACCATTGATGAAAATTAGAACTAATAGTACCCAGTACGCCTATACAGGTAGTTTTTTTTTTATCTTGGGACAGTCCACGAAGGCTGATGCCTAAGTACTAACGTACCGTGGGTGTCTTCAGTGGGGTAAGAGGGAGTATGTTCCCCGGGACTTAAATTTTTGGAGATTAGGAGGAGAAGAAAAAATTCGGGGCAGCAGGTTCCCAATCTTGAACTCTAGGGATAAAGGAACGGGAAAAAAGGGGGGAATTCAGGGGGCCCTCTGGGGCACCCCAGCATTAATTTGGTAAAAGCTGGAGGAATGACCATCTACACTAACTGATATACGTCGATTAGAAAAGAAACTGGAAAGCCAAGAGCAAAATTAGGTGGAAGACCGTAAGAAGGAATTTTTTAAAAAGCCCATCGATCGAAAGCTTTTTGGTATGTCAAGAGCAACGATCTGGGGGTTTCCCGAAAAACAAATTTGTTCCAGTTTTGTGAGACAAAGGAAAAAAAATCGCTGTGGATCTACTGTGACGGAATCCATATTATCCATCTGTAAGATCTTATGTTTTCCTACTTTAAGATTTGGGAATGAATGGGGTTTTTCCATTACCTTGCAAACAACTGAAAGAAGAATATAGGTCTATAGTTAGAAGGGGGGCTTTTGGACCCTTTTTTTTGGGGCAGGTTGACACGTGCAGCTTTCCAACCCGGGAAAAAACCCGTGTCGTAAGAAATTTTAAAAGGGAGTTAGGGGAAAGAATATTGACTATGCGCTGATCATCTATTGATTGGTTTTACAGGATGACTGCAGTTTATTGACTAAAAAATATACCTAGAAAGTGTTACACAATAAATAGCCTTTCGAAAATCCAAATTTAACATATTTATTATTTTTTTAAACAAAAGTCAAGGTCAATCATGACCCTTAGGACGACAAACAGACAGATTTACACGTGCCCCAAAATTTTTGCCGTATTTTGTTAGGTTAAGATGGCATACTAAGTATAATTTCTCCAAGTTGGCTATCCTTTTTGCACTTTCTAGATCCATTTTCTAGTCAATAAACCGCAGTCTCATTATTCACTATTTACGAGGCCATACAGGGTACGTTTGATCCAATTTTTTTTTCGACGGGCTAACGGTCTACAAGATTTCAGCGTTATTGAAACCATAACATCATAACCTAA
>JAHBCN010015258.1:0-7500 GCA_019359885.1 Listronotus oregonensis
GGATCCCCTTCCGTTTTTTTTCATAAACCCCCCTTTTAAAACATGTATGTATTGTAAAGGGTAGGTGTTCATAAGAAAAAATAAAAATATCTTGGGGATGCACAACTTTGATCTGCAGAAAAGAAGTCGCTGTTACTAAAAGATTATTCTACTTTTTCAAAAGTTTTAATAGCCCTTTAAAAACATTATTTCCAAAGCTTCTCTTGTTTTAGCAGTCCAAATATTTTGTACTGTCTTCTTAAGGCACTAGTGAGCTTCTGATTTCCTAAATTATTTACATTATGAATTTAAAACACAATACAATAATTATCATAGCTTGTCATCATTCTAACATTTTTAAACACATCACATAAAAAAGTAATACACTTTCACCCACTGAATTTTGAAAAAAAATAGATAATTTTTTTTAATCAGGCCCTGTTGGCTTCTCAACTGCACTTTTAAAGAGCATCATAAAAACCACATTTTGATCAAGTAGACCAAGATCACTTATTTTTAGTTAATTTAAAAGATTAGGAAAAAATAATCACTGCTTCACTGTTAAACCAACTAATAAGATGATTAATACTCAACTTATAAATTAATAACACATACCACAATTTCATTGTTATCTTCTGTACACACTTGATACAGGGTTTAATGTTTCATATCTTGTGGTGGAACTATGGGAGCTTTTCTTAATAAATGAAGGCAAAATACTTGTTTCTTTGATAAAATACAGTTTTTCTATTGATCTTTAATGGTGACAACTTGAAGCTCATTTTTTGATGAAGTAATGGCAAATAACGTGCTTGTTTATAAATTAAATGCAAAATAAACTTGCAAATAATCCTTGTTCTGCATGTGCCGTTTTACTGCAATTGAACGTAAAAAATTTGTCAGTATCAACTTTTACAAACTTGCCTGCTACAAATCATTTAAACCCAGATTGAATACTTACATCTGTCCTGTAGGTATTTTAAAAAGATTTAGCTCTTTAAGTTAACTCTAGAGATGTGGAAAGAACAGACACATATGAAGCAAATGTAAGGGATCATTCTTATTCCTTCCACTTCCCAAGAATCTCACAATGCTGTACTAAATCATAAGAGGATACTAATGATATTATGGTTATGCTGCAACTGCTGCTTTGTCTATTGCACTATCACGTTTGGTAATGTAAAAAAAGCAAAAAAAAAACTTTGTTTAAATCACAGAACCATGCCAGTTTGTGATTATGGAGCCTAAGTACCATGGGTGCCAGGTTTTTAGATGTTTTGTTTATACTCTAAATTTCTGCATTTTAAAAAACGTTGGTGTTTAAATATTTTTACAATTATTGCCTAAATATCACAATTGGAAAACATTTTTTTTTCCTAAATTTTCGAAAAAAAAAACGGAAAACACAACAACAAGCAAGAAAACAAAAAGTAGTTGGTATGAATAAATATCATGAGACAAATGCACAATAGGTTACCTAATAAAGATTACATAATTATATTTGCTATAACATAGAAATGTAAAGACAAGTATATAAATATAAATTAAATACAATATGTTTAAATATGTATGTTAGCTAACCAGAACCAACATTAGTATGGTATCATGTTTTTTTTAAAACTTTTTAAAACCCAGGCTATTAAAAAGTTGTAATCAACAAAAAGCAATAAAAAAGAGTCATTCAGAATATTCCCCCTATGATTAAAAAAATCCTTAATATACCAAAAGCACAATAAATAAAAAAAGATTTTAAGTGGTTTTTAAAATATCGTTTTGGCGCGCCTCTGAAAAAAATTCAAGCACTAGAACAGCAACTTAAGTACAAAAAATGGGATTTTGAACATTTTATTATTTAATAAAACCTAATGTACTTTCATTTCTTTATATACAGGGTGTTACAAATTGGGGTTATGCATGGGGATCTGTAAACGTAAAATACGGTAGGAAATTTGGCAAAGTTGTTATTTGGGTAACAACTATGCCCCTTTTAAAAAGTTAAAATTTCCCAGTACATTCGGAGATATTCAAAAAAAAACCGAAATTTGAAATTTCGTTTTTTTTTTTCTGACGTTATTTGGGATTGGAAAAACAAAACATTTTCTTATCCCACTTAGGCTCTACAAAACGGCGTTGAGAGTTTTTTCTCGACGTTTCATTTCTTAAACCATCTTAACTTTATTTTTAATGGACGGTTTTTATTAATTTTTTGACCCCTATTATCCCAATTACAAAAATTAACACAAATTTATTAACATATACAAGCCCCTAAAAATATGTTTTTTTTTTTTTTTAAAGAAAAAATTTTTTTTAAAAAAATTTAATTTTTTTAAATTTGAATTGGGTTAAAACTTTAAAAAAAATCCCAAAACAATTAATTCGGGATTTAAAAAAAAAAATTATAATGGTTTAAAAAGAAACGTACGGAAAAATTTTCAACCCTTTTGTAGATTAAAAACTATTAAAAGTTTTTTTTTTCCATATTTCTTTAAATAACGTCGAAAAAAAAAAAACAAAATCGAAATTTGGTTTTTTTTAAACTCCCAAACTCAATTTTAAACCAAAAAGGATTTGTTAACCCTAAATGCCAACTTTTTTAAACCGGCCTTGTATTTTTCGGTTGAATCCCCCATAATTTAAATTTAAAAACTAATATAAAAATGCTATCTTTGGCTTGTAAGCATTTTTTTTAGCAAAAATTGATAATTTTTAGGCATTTTAGAACTCTTTAAAATTAAATATGTATACTTTGGCGGTGGCTTCAGTTTTCAAAAAACCTCTCAAAAAAATGCAGAAGTTTAAAAAAAATAAGCAATTTAAAGACTTTAAACAAAAAAACCCAAAAAAAAAAAACAAACTTTAAATGCATCACAATAAGGGGTTTTTTCTCATAAAAACAAATTTGTATTTTTTTTAAAAGGGAATTTGTCTTTATGTATTCCATTTTTTGTTGATCTTTTATTAGTTAAAGAAAACTCCTATGAAGCCTTAATGGTTTACATTTTTTTTATGTATAAAAACCCAAAAAATAAATTATCTTATTTAAATTTTTTATATACATATACAGGGTGTCTGGAATAATTTTGAAGTACGGGGATCTTGAAACCGTTGGAGATACAAATTCGGTTAAATTGGGAGAAAAGTTGCTTTCCAGAGTGCCCAACAATATTCCTTTTTTGAGCATTTTTTTAACGGGTCTCTTCAAAGATATACAGAGTAAAAAAAAAAAAATGTGCTTTTTAGAACAATTTAATATTTCAATCATTATATGGACTAGCCCTGAAAATTTCAGGAGAGGGGTAAGACACATCTGCAAATTTTAAAAAGGGGTGAAAAAAAATTCTAACCCACTATGTTGTTTTAAAATAACCCAATTTTCGTTTTTTTAGGGCCCCCTTTTAATTTTTTACTTTTTTAAAAAATCTTAGAACACCCCCTTTCCCAAACCCGGGGTTAATTTGGTGTTTATTAAACCAGAAAAAATAAAAATGCCCAAATTATAATTTTCACATAGTGGGGCCTTATGTCTATTTCGTTATTTTTGACGTATTCATATTTGCGTGGTCTCGTATTAATATTTTATTTCAATACGATAGTGTTGTTAATGGGCGTCAAAAAAAAGTTTTTTAAGTAGAAAAAGGGTTAAAATGAAGGGTTTTCAAATAGGGGAAAGTATGACATGTTGGAATTTTTTTATTTTATGCCGAAGGAACGACGAAATGGCTGAAGAAATGTCCGAATAAATCCCCGGGAAAAGGCGACAACCCAGTAAAATATGTTTAGGCGTTTGAAAAATAATCTAATTAATTATGGGAGTTTTAAAAAATTTAAAAAAGAAATAAACCAGCAAAATGAAGAAAAAAAGAAAAATTTAAAAAATTAATGGGCCCCAAAGTGTAAAAAGGGAGAAGGGCCGGGGTTTAATCTCATTCCCCTTGGGGCCAAATTTTGGGGGAAGATAAAAAGAAAGGGTGTTGCCCCCTTTTTAAAAAAAAACGGCCAGGGGAAACCCGTTCCAAAAAAAAATTCCGGAATTTAAATTTTTAAACCCTCCCAAAAAAAAATTAAAGGGTCCAAGGGCCCTTCAAGTTTTTTGGAGATAAGCAAAAAAGGCTTGAAATTTCCCTCCTTTTGGGGTTTGGGAAAAAAAATTTGGGCCATTGAAAAATCCCAAATTTTTTCAAACTTTTAAAAAAATTTTTTTGGGTTTTTCTTTGTTTTTTGAAAGGTTGAAAAACCACCAACTGCGGAATGTTTAATAAAAAAAAATGCTGTTTTTGGTCAGATGTGAACCCGTTTGCCCCATAAGTGGGGGCATCAAAAAATTTGGGTTTTTTGGGTTTGGATGGGAATCTTTTTTTTAACGTAATTGGTCCTTATTTTTACAATGGAAATTTGAATTCAAAAAGAATGTTTAAATCTGTTAAAAAATGACAACGCCCCCCTTTGGATCTTCCTCTTGAAACAATAAAAGGCTTTTTTCATAAAAGATGGTGCCCCCCTCCAATTTTTCCCGGTTTCCGACTATCTAATCCCGAATACCCCAATAAATGGATAGGTAATAAAGGCCCCGTGGATGGCCCCAGGTCCCAGATATGACCCCCAAATGGATTTTTTCGTTTGGGGTCCAAAAAAAAAAATTTTACCTACATCACATGAAACTGTCGACGCACTAAGAGTGGCTGTGGTAAAAGCTTTTAAAACAGCATCCCCCCTGAAAATGATCAGGCACTCTTCTGGGTTTGGGAGTACAGACTGTTTTTGGGGGGAAAATGGTGCCTTATTTGAACAGTATCTTCAATAGACTATTGGTTTCTGTGATGTTTCTTTTTGTTTCTTTTTTCCCCGTTTTCAGCTTAAGTCTTTTTTATTGAAATTTTTAAATTTTTAGTTTTGATTTATTAGGTTCTTGATTAAAATTTTTGTTTTTAAATAACATTAAAAAAAGCGGTGAACAAAAATTTTTCAACCTACTATGTGAAAAATAATAATTTGTCATTTTTGCTTTTTTCCCACTAAAAAACATTTAAACCGGTTGGAAAGGGGGATTTTCCCAAGCTTTTTAAAAAATTTTCAATATGGCGGCCATAAGAAAAACAAAGTTGATTATGGCTGCCGCAAAAAAATGGGCCTAAAATTTTTTTGACCCCCTTTTTTAAAATTTCCCAAGATGTGTCTTACCCCTCTCCCAAAATTTTTCCCGGGTCTAGTCCAATAATGATTGAAATATTAAAGTTGTTCAAAAGCACTTTTTTTTTTTCCCCCCTTAACCTTTGAAGAAAGTTAAAAAAACTAAAAACGGAATATTGTTGGGCACTCTGGTACCCTTTTTCTCCCTTTTAACCAAACTTTGTATCCCAAGGGTTTTTCAAGACCCCCTTTACTTCAAGTTATTCCGGACACCCTGTATGGAGTTATAAATTTTAAAAAATTTAAAAAGTGATCAGTTATTATGTTTTAAATTTAAAATTTTTTTATTTTTTAAAAATTTAACAAAAAAAAATTTCCCCGGAATAAATTTTAAAACTTCAATGCCCGTTCCCCTTTCCCAACAAAACTAAAAACCATTTTTCAAACCCCACCCTCCTCAAACCATTTTTTTGGGAAATCATTTTTGGACCCGGTTGGTATCCTTCCACCCCCAAAAAGGGGTTTTTTAAAAAAGTAATAAATGGGGGATCCCCAAAAATTTTTCTTCTAAAATTTTAAGGGGGATTCCTCCCCGTGTCTTTGTCCTTACCGGAAAACCCCGGTGTTTTTCCGGGCGCTTTAAAACCCCCAAGCAAAGAAATTTTAAAAAGTATCTCGGGTTTTGACCCTTTTTTAAACCGGGTAGGATCCCCGGGGACTTTTTCTATGGGCCCCAAAAAAACCCTTTTAATTCACTTTTTAAAAGGTTGATAAAAAAAAACCTTATGATTATATTTTTTTAAGCATTCCAGTTTGTAAAATTTGGTATATGGGGTTTTTGGGGCCTGTTTCACGTTCTTGGGGTCGGGTTTTTCAAACAAAACCGGGTTTTTTTAAAATATAGGCAACCTTTGACCAATCCTTAAAAAAATTTTTTAAAACTCCCTTTTTTTTAAAAGCTTTTAACCACCCCAATGGAATGTTTTCGGAAAAACCATTTTTCCCCATTTTTAGAGCCCAAAATTTAAATTTTTATTTAAAAAAAGGGGAAACTTGTTTTATGTGAAAATAAAACTAGGACGTGTTTAGTGGTCCTCAAAGAAATTTTTTTACCGGGGAACATAGTGCCCCCAAATTTAAATTTTTTTCCCCTTTTTAACTGGTAGAACCTTTCTTAAATGTCAATAAGTTTTCCCCTTTAACACTGATGTCATGTTTTTTAGAACCGTTCTTGATAGTTCAAAAACGGATAAAAAAACCCAAAATTAAAAAAAAAAAAAAAAAATTTTTTTGGGGAAATTTTTTTGGGGGGGGGGGTTTTTTTGGGTTTTTTTTTTGGGGGGGGGTTTTTTTTAGGGTTTTTTTAAAAAATTTTTTAAAAAAGGGAAAATTTTTTTAAAAAAAAGGAATTTTTTTTTTTTTTTTTTAAAAAAATTTTTTTTTTTTTGGTTTTAAAAATTTTTTTTTAAAAAAAAAAGGCCCCAAAAAAAATTTTGGGGGCCCCTAAAAATTTTTTTTTGGGGGAAAAAACCCTTTTTGGGGGTTTTTTTTTTTTGGGGGGAAAAAATTTTGGTTTTTTAAAATTTTTAAAAAAATTTTTTTTTTTAAAAAATTTTTTTTTTAAAAAAGGGGTTTAAAATTTTTGTTTTTGGGGTTTTAAAAAAAAATTTTTTTCCCCCTTTAAAAAAAAAAAAAAAAAAGAAAAAATTTAAAAACCTTTAAAAAATAAAAAAAACCCCCAAAAAAAAAAAATTTTAAAAAAAAAAAATTTAAAAAAAAATAAAAATTTTTTTAAAAAAAAAATTTAAAAAAAGAAAAAAAAAAAAAGGAAAATTTTTAAAAAAAAATTTTGGGGTTTTTAAAAAAAAAATTTTTCCCTTTTTTTAAAACCCAAAATTTTTTAAAAAATTTTTTTTAAATTTTTTAAAACTTTTTTTTTTTAAAAAAATCTTTTTTGGGGTTTTTTGGGGGGTTTTTAAAAAAAAAAAAAAAAAAATTTTTTAAAAAAAAAAAAAAAATTTTTTGAAAAAAAAAAATTTGGGAAAAAGGGGTTTTTTTTAATTAAATTTTTTTCCCGTAAAACCCAAAAAAAAAAAAATTTTAAAAAGGGGAAAATTTTTTTAAAGGAAAGGGAAAATTTTTTTTTGGGGTTTTAAAACCTTTTTTTTTTCCCCCCAAAAAATTAAAAATTTTAAAAAACCCCCCTTTAAAATTTTTTTTTTTTTTTTTCCCGGGTTTTTTTCCCCTGGTTTAAATTTTTTTGTTAAAAAAAAAATTTAAAAATTTTTTCCCCCCCCAAAAAAAATTTAAAAAAAGGGGAAAAAAATTTTTTTTTTTTGGGGGGGGCCCAAAAAAAGCTTTTTCCCCAAAAATTTTAATTTAAAAAAACCCCCC
>JAHBCN010015258.1:10000-17500 GCA_019359885.1 Listronotus oregonensis
ACCCCGGGGTTTTTTAGTTTTTAAAAAAAACCTTTTTTAGGGAAAAAAAAAAAACCTTTAAAAATTTTTTAAAAAAAAATTTTTTTTTCTTTTTTTTTAAAAAAAAAAAAATTTTGGGTTTTTTTTTAAAATTTTTTTTTTTAAAAAAATTTTTTAAAAAAAAAAATTTTTTTAAAACTTCCCCTTTTTTCCTTTTTTAAAAAAAAAAATTTTTTTTTTTTAAGGGAAAAAAAAGGGGGGTTTTCCCCAAAAATTTTTTAAAAAAAAATTTTTTTGGGGGAAAAAAAAAATTTTTTTTCCCAAAAAATTTTTAATTTTTTAAAAAAAGGGAAAAAAAAAAACCCCCCCTTTTTTAAAAAAAAAAAATTTTTAAAAAATTTTTTTAAAAAAAAAAAATTTTTTTTAAAAAAAAAAAATTTTAATTTTTTTTTTTAAAAAAAAAACCCCAAAAAAAAAATAAATTTTTTTAAAAAAAAATTTTTTTTTTAAAAAAAAAAAAAAACCCCAAAAATTTTTTTTTAAAACTTAATTTTTTAAAAAATTAAAAAATTTTTTTTTCCCCTTTTAAAAAAATTTTTTTTTTTAACCGGGTTTTTAAAAAGGGTAATTTTTGGGTTTTTTTCCTTTTTTTCCCCAAAAAACTTTAAAAAAAAAAATTTTTTTAAAAAATTTAAAAAAAAAAATTTTTTAAAAAAAAAAAAATTTTTTTTTTTTTTTAAAAAAACCCAAAATTTAAGTTTTAATTTTTCCAAAGCCGGATTGGTCACAAAAAAACCAATTGGAACCAATTTAAAGACAATGGGTTTAAAAATGGATCCAAAGGAAACCTCACCATTAGGGCAACACAGGGTTATACCAAAGGGTGGTAAACTTAACAAGGAGTGCTCGATTTTTACTATTTGTCCGCAGATATAGGTTATGTTTGGACGTCACCGTTTGCCCATTTTGCCCAGAAGGAGATTTATTTTATAATTTTTGTTAAATATTAAACTTTTAAAAACTTTTTTGGGATATGACTTACTATTAAACTGTAATGTATAATATTTTAAAAATTAAGACTTTATATTACTTAAACAAAACAAACAGGCAAACGGATTACGTCACAAATACCGAATTGACATTTAAATTGACTTACATGGGCTTAAATCGGATCGAGCACTCCTTGTTAGGTTTATCACCCTTGGGTTATACCTACATCGTTTTTTTCACTTCCAAGTACTTGGATGTGTCCTTAAAAAAATGATGGGGCTTTTTGTTAGAGTTTGGATAATTTCCTATGGCTTAGAGCCAGACAATGGAACTATCCCTAGAATGTAGTGACTTAATGGGTATCTGATGGAAGTCCATATCTTTGAAGAAGACTGGTGTTGCAGGACGTAAAAAAATGTATTATTTTTTGCGAAAAAGGCTTTCATAAGGAAGATTTAAAATTGCTTTTTCTCACGCAGAATGTATGTACTATAAGCTAAGATAATACATAAGAAGGTATTTCAATCCTGCGATACATGATAGGAAAAGTGTCAAGTGGTCGCGCCGCCACGAGTGTGACTGGCACACTAACTGACCTCTAAAGTATTTCCATCTTTATTTTTTATTATTACGCGAGTTAGGATGAAAATACTTTAGAGGCCACTTAGTATGCCAGACGTGGCGGCACGACCGCTTGACACCTTTTCCATAATGCATTGCCGGATTGGAATATCTTCTTATATATTATCTTACCATAAGCTAACGTAAGACGCTCCATCAAAAAGTTACTGCCCAACCTTCGAATATATACCTACTTGAGTCAGCATTGCCGCTCGACCATGCGAGGAAGAAAGCGCCAATAAGTCCAATCTCTTTCTCTCTCTCTCCGCAGGCAGATCGGTCGACGGAGATGATTATATCTAATAAACCAATCAGCACGCAAAGTAACAGTGAAAAGGATTAGATTTTTTGGGGCTTTCTCTTTCACGCCTGTTAGCATGCCTAGCAGCAAGGCTGCCCTAGCAGGTATATGTCATATCGAAGGTTCAAGAGCCCCTTTTCGTTTTGACCAATTGGATCTGCATCTATTTGGGGTCCTGTCGCTTCCAATTTTGACGATTAGCAATCCTGTTAAAATGTCACTTGTTTTTCAGCTGTTGAATTTTCCTTCAGTTCATAGTTTACAAAATAAATTTTTTAAAGGGAAAAAAATATTTTTTTAATGTTAATTTTGAATATTTAATATCCCGTTAGCAAATTCCGGTGAGCCATGGCAAATTCAGCGCTCCGATACAGAGGTTAGTTTAAAAAGGTATCCATACTTTTTTTTCAATTTCTTTCCTTTTTTTTTTTTTATTTTTTTATTTAATCACGCATCTTTATGATTTGTAAAGATTTATTAATTTACAGAAATTTGGAGTATCCAGAGCCTTAAAATTTTAGTGTCTGATGTACTTTTTGGCGTTTTTTTTTGCATTTTTTTCTGTAGCACATTAGCACCAAAAATGATTACTTTATTTTTTGAAAAAAATTTTTTTATAATTTACCTTTCTAACTTGGTTTTTTTTTAAAAAAAGGGGGCCCTTTTTATACCCAGAGCTTTGGGTTGATAAGGCTGTTTACATGCTTTAATATATTTAAATAGGTAATTACATATTGATCATTCTAGAGATTTACTTTAGATATACCTAATGTTAAACATAACTTTTTGGACTGCTAATGAAAGGGTTTTGTTGTACTGAAAACAATAAAATTGCAAAATTTTTTTGTAATAGTGTAAACTAAACTATGAGCCCCCCCTTTTCAAATCCCTTTAAAATATTGTTTTTATAGCCCCCCCCTTGAGGGGTCAGATTTTTTTCCCTTTTTGCCCAAAAAAAAAGGGGGGAAGGGTTTCAAAAATCCATAGGTTTTTTCCCCCTGGTTATCAGTACCAGAAACAAGGTTGCCTTAATTTTTTCAAAAAAAAACAATGTTTTTGGTAACAGATTTATTCTAAATTTCAATGTAGAAAAAAAAAAACACAACTTATATTTGGGGGTTTTAAACCCCCCCAAAAAACCTAATTTTTTAAAATTTTTTTTTCATAGCTAATTTAGCAGAAATAACTCAATTATTTTGATTAAGCTATAAAGAGAGAGCACTATAACCCCCCTTGGATGTTATACATTTTTAGAGAAATATACATTAAACCCCCTTTTTGGAAAAATTTAAAAAACCGGAGACTAAGGCCAGTATACCCCCCCCAAATGTATACTAATAAATATAACTACTTAGGAAAAGTACAAAAACAAAAAAAGAAGAGAGTTTTTTTTAAAAAGAATACTTTTTCTATTTTATCATTTTTTTTAGATGGTTTTTAACCCCAAATTTTTTTTCCCTTTTTTGAAAATCCAAAACCTGTGTAACTGTTTTTATAATTAAAAAGAATATTCCCTTTTTTTTATTATAAAAGATGTAAGGAATATATAAAAAATAAAGTGCTACTTGTTTGAGGTTATGAAAAAAAAAAACAAAAACTGGCAGGATGTAAACAGCTTTTAAGTTATATTATTCCAAATTATAAATTATTTTAAAATTAAAATATATTTATTGGGGGAAAAAAAAAATGTGTCTGATAGTGTTTTTATTATACTATCATCAAAAACCCAAAAAAAAATAATTAGTGTATTTCTTTTAACTTGTAAAACCATTCCATTTCCAACCAAAAAAGGGAAAAAATTTTACCCCTTTTTCTGCAAAATGAACAGACCTGTGGAGTGTAGGTTATCAGGGGGGCCCGCTTGAAAAATTTAAGGGGGCCCCCCAATTTAATAAAGGTTTTACATAAAACCATATTTTTTTAGGTATATTTGGCACTAAACTCCTAACAGAAAATTTGGGCTGTAAAAAAATAATTGTATATTTGTAATTATAATGTGTTTGGGAAAAAAAACCAAAAATTTTTACCTCAAGGTTTCTAAACCAAAATAAAAAATTATGTTATAGTTAATAATCAAAAAAAAAGTATTTTTTAACATTGAAGGTACATACAAAAAAAAAAACATTTTTTTTTCCCAAAATTTTTACTATAAAATTATATTTGACAATTCAGTGATACTCGGGGTTTCCTTTTTTTGAAGAGGGGAAAAAAAACTAAAGAAATTTTTAGAATGCAATTTTTTAAACAGAACCATTTATTCATACCACTGTATTTACTTTTTTAAATATTTTAATTTTTTTAAAATTTAAAATTTTAAAAATACCCATTAAATGTCCAAGGTGATAAATTAAAAAGGGGGCACAATGGAGACACCAAATTTTTAAACAAATTGTTATTTAATTATGTATCATATATGTACCCCCAAACATGTGAAGCTTTATGTATGTGACTAACAATTTTAGTTATTTTTTTTTGGGGAAATTAATTTTAAGGAAAAGGGTTTTTTTTTAAGGGGAAATTTAAAAAACCCTTTAAAAAGGGGGAAAGGGGTTTTTTTAAAAAAAGGTTTTTCCCCCCCGGGTTTTTCCCGGGTCTTTTTGGGGCCCCCTTTCCCCTTTTTTGGGGCCTTTGGCCGGGGGACCCCCCCGGATTTATCCGTTTCGGTAAAAACCCCCTTTGCCTTTTTTTTCCCAAAAAAAGGGTTTTGTCCGCTTTCTTTTTGGGAGGGGGGTAATAAACCACGGAGACCCCCCCAAACCGCAGTAAAAGGGTAGAACTCTGAGAGGTGGGCCCCGTATCCCAAAGGCACCTTTGGGGAAAAAACCTGTTTTAAAGGAAAAATTCATTCCCTCTAAACACGGTATGCAAACACCTTGAGTTAAGCCTTGTGCTCTCTTAGCTTCGGATCCCGCCCATACTTGACAACAAGAGTTGCCGATAACCCCAACTCTAGCGCACCCCCCCCAAAAAAGATCCTACTGGGCCCGCCCAGACAACGACGTGCGAAATAGGGGGGGTTTTTTTTTTTTTTTTTTATCAAACTATTTTATTTCCAATATTGTTAAAACTTTTGATTGAGATAAACAGAAGAACTGGAATGAAATCTTTTTTTTATTAATTGATAAATCAGTATTTGGATAAAAAAATTGACACTCTATATTATTTGGTAGTTTTTTTTAAAAAAATGGTTTTTTTAGTTTAGTACTGGGTGAAAAAAGGGGTTTTTTTTAAATTTTTTTCCCCCCTTTTTAATTAAAAGAAAAAATTATTTTCCCCCCGGGGAAAGGGGAAAATCTTGGGGGGAAAATTTTTTTTTTCCAAATTTAAAAATTTTTTTTTGATCTCCCTTTTTTTTTAAAACCCTAAAAAATTTTTAAAAATTTTTTTTAAAGTGAAAAAATTTTAACCCCAAAATTTAATTAAAACCCAAATTTTCGAAAAAAGAACTTTTTAATTTTTTAAAAAGGGTTTTTTTGGCCCTCCCCCTTTTTTTAAAAATTCAAAAAAAATTTTTAAAAAGGGAAATAGGGAATTGTTTTAAAAAAAAAATTAAATTTTAAAAGTAAAAAAAAAAAAAATTTTGGTGTTAATTTTTGTTTGGAAAAAAAAAATGGGTTTTTTTTCAAGTTTTTGTTAATTTAAATTTAGCTTTTTTTAAGGGGTTTTTTTTTTTTATTCCACTTGTAAAGACAAATAATTTTTAAAAAAAAAAAAACTTTTTTTAAAAAATTTTTAAAAATTTTTTCCTTTTAATTTTTTTTTCCTTTTTTAAAAAAAAAAAAAATTTTAAAAAGGAAAAAAAATTAAAATTTTTTTGGGAAAATTTTTTTTTTTAATTTTTTCCCCCAATTTTTTTGAGGGGGCCCAAAAAGGTTTTTTCCCCCCTGCCTAGTTTAAAATTTTAAAAAATTTTAAATTTTTAATTTTTTTTTTTTTTTGCAAATTTTCTTTAAAAAATTTTTTTTGTTCCTTTTTTAAAATTTTAAAAAATTTTAAAAATTTTTTTAAAAAAAAAAAAGGGAAAAAAAAACCCCATAAAAGGGCACTGATTGTTCATTTTTTTAAAAAAAGTTCTATAATTGTAAAATTGGGAAAACCCAAAAAGGTGGGTTGTTGCTGGTAGTCAGTTTTTTTTGGGGTCCCCCAAAGGGGGGGAAAAAGGTCAAAGTTTTTCTGTTTCGGGGCAAAAATTTTTTTTTAAAAATTTTAAAATTTGTCTTTTGGGGAAAATTTGGGTTTTTTGGGTTTTAAAACCGAAAATGGTTTGATGGATTAAAAAGGGGGGTTTCTGGGATTTTGTTTTTTGTTATTATGCAAAGGGATGTATTTCAGAAAAAAGGTTTTTAACGCTTTTTTTCTTAAATTAAGAAAAAATTTTTATGACCATTTTTGGAAGGTCTCCCCATGGATTTGTATATTCGGCAAAAAAATTGTTTTGCTTTTTCCCCTTTGGGCCTTGTATGTTAAATTTTTTTATATGTTTGGTCCTGGCTTTTGTTTTTTTTTGGGAGTAGTTGTGTGCGGGGTTAAAAATTAAGTTTATTATCTATTATTATTCCTAGGTATTTCACTGACGTTTTTTGGGCCCTTTTTTCCAGATTGGCTATTTTAATTGTAGGAGAATTGTCTTTAATATTGTGGTGAAAGATAAATAAACTGCGTTTTTTAGGGTTGGGGTGTAATTTTTCCCTTTGAAAAACCCTGTTAGTGCCTTGCCCCTTAAATTTTGCAGATTATTTATAGTACTTTTTAAAGGGGGCTTAGCAGGGGTATCAGTGCGGTATCTCGGGGAAAAAATTTTTTTTTGTACAGGGTTTTTGGGGGTTATATTTACGTGGCTTCTGGGCCTTTTTTTTAAGGGGCAAAAAAAAGTTTTATATACAAATTGTATTTTTTTTTTCCCCTATTATTTTTTTAAATTATCAGAAAAAAAAATCCTTTAAAAAGGAAAAAAAATGGGGGCTTCAATTTTTTTTAAAGGGGAATTTTTTTTGCTACAATGAAAGATTTTTTTCTGTTTTAAAAAAATTGATGATTTTTGGGAAAAAAACCTTTTTTGGGGGAAAATTTAAGTTTAAAATATAAATAAATTAAAAAAAAAAAACATATTAGTATCAAAAACCCCGAAAACAATAAAATTGTTTAATAAATTTGACGATTGGTATTGTAAAAATTTAAAAAAAATTTTTTAATTTAAAGGTAGTTTTTATTGTTTTTTTTCGAGGGGGGTTTTTCAGAAGAACAAAAAATCCTATTAGGGGCTTTTTTATGGTAACAATAATAATGTGACGACAGTGCAAAGGGAATATTACTTATTATATCCTTAACAACGGGGCCCGATACTATTAAATCCAAAAAAATTTTTAAAAAAAAAGCTATAAAAAAAAAAAGGGGAAAAAAAAAAAAGGGGGGTTTTTTTTTTTTAAAAAATTTTTTTTTTTTTGGGTCAATTTTTTTAAAATTTTTAAAACCAAAAAAAAAGGGGGGAAATTAAAAAAAATTTAAAAAAAATTTTTTTCCCAAAATTTTAAAAAATTTTCCTTTAAAAAAACCCAAATTTTAAAAAAAAGGGCCCCGGGGTTTTTTAAAAATTTTTTGGGGAAAAAAAA